>MEJB01000044.1:392700-581181 GCA_001752375.1 Rhazya stricta
CATATTTAGCAACTTCAATAACCTGAATAGAAAAGTATCATTTCCACCGTACTAATGGTACAAACCTTAAGCTATGGGAACTCGTAACTTGTAGGATGTAAACAAATGATTGTCGAAGTATATATAAGTAACGATGATAGTACCGTATAAAATTGTACTAACCTTACCTACCGTTATAACGGAGATTTTTTACTACTCATGAGGTGAGCTGATAAGTCAGATTGATCAAGCTGGGTGTTTCATAACTGAGACCAACCAGGTAGCTACGTACTAGAGACTCAACAAACCCTTTGTTGTTACGGGTTATAATCAGTTTCCGGTTTCGCCACCCTAGTATAGATACCGTCCAGATTTTGCTCAGCTCGTTACAAGCGCGGTATCCCAATTATGAGTTACGTATCATGTTGTTAGTGTGGGAACAAATCTTCAGGATTGAACCCGGATAGTTTTAGTAACAATCGTCATTGTTCATTTACCTATTAAGATAGTCGTCATTGCTACTTTAGCGAACACATAGTGTTCCACTATTCCGGATACTGTCTGGAGCGACCTGAGAGTTGACGATTTCAGCCTTTCTAACAAGCAATAATAATCACAGTAGAAGTATAACTAAAACTCATCGTAAAGAGTTCAGATGATACAGTACCTTATGATAGTAAGAACTAGAGTTCTTTAAACTTGAAAAGATTTAAGAGTAGATAACAATCTTTATTGTGTAACGTATAAAATTTATACCTACATAGTGTACTCATAGATACGCGAAATGTAGTTAAGTGTGTGTGATTGAGTGCTCTTGAATTGCTGTGGGAATAGAAAAGTTTGTAAAAGTCCTGGCATTGATCGAGAAAATTCTCAGTATAACCTTCTAAGATCTTGGGACATCTGGTAGAATAAAACACTAGGAAATTACAGATAATGAGTATCCTAACAATAAAACTTAACATCTTTAGGATGTGTTCGAGTAAAAATTATCCTTAAACTCTGCAGTTAACGCATAAAGGAACACAGTTTTATTCCACGATACCTATAATAAAGAATTAAAAGATTCCATAACAATTAAGATTTGTAACCTGTCTCGATGTGGTTTGATCTAGAGAGAGGTTGTTTCCTTAGAGATTAATCATGCTTTCAAGAAAGAAACAATGCATGGGTATTTCTTAAACTTGAATGCTTTCCTCAATGTAAACATGAAATTCATTGCAACATAGTTTCAAAAGAGTTTTAGCAATCTCAAATTTCACCGACAACGTTGCAGTTCAACTATTCACACTCACAAAGGCCTTGTCCTAAGAGAAATAAGCCTAAACAAATAGCATACTTTAATTTCAAGATACTTATCTATATCTATTAGATTACCTCTAACATAAATTCCATTTCAGCCAAGTGGGGACCAACACACATATATTTTTCTTTAGACCATCAAATCCACTCAAAAATAAGCTCAACCATAAGACATCCTTAAACATTAAATATAACATTTTCCCCATTCAAGGCTTGCTTTGTAACAAAATTGCATTCATGTCCTTACAAATTAAAACAGGGCAAACTAGATATCTTATCATAGCCACCATGTATTTGTCATTTTCATACCAAGTATAACCTTATAGAGGAAACACARCATTATTGGACTTTTGTTTGGATTTCTAGAAAAGACGTCATCCGTGTGTCACTTTTTAAAAGGGTGATATTCTTTGACCGAACTCATTTAGTGGATGCTTTCAAGTTATTTACCAATGCATTCCTCTAGTGCCTTGCGACTTGCACCAAAATTGTGTAATTTTATCAATGCATTCCTAGAATATGTTGCATMCCAACTTTGTATCTTTGTATTTCATCAATGCATTTTCATCACTACATGATACAATTGTTGTATCTTTGAAACCTACTAAAGATTTAGTTATGATTTGATTTGTTAAAATTTGAGTAGGATTCATAAGGTCTGGCAATTGCCATATTTGATCAGGATTCTGGTTTAGCAGCTTTGGTAGCCTATAAGTAGGCTCTTTAGATRGTTATTGTGTACGACATTACATTAGATCAATAAAATCTTAATCTTYCATTTCTCAATTGTCTTCTGTTTAGATTATTTAACATGGTATCGGAGCAGGTTTCATGAAGAAAGTTCAATCTAGCTTAGGTTTGATTGAGAAAGTTTAATCTAACTGATCATGTTGAGACTCTTGCTTTGGTTTCTYAAGTTTCAAAAATCAATTGTTTGGCTGGGCCCCCTCCTGACTTCGATCTTCGATCAAAATTAATGTTACAATTGTTTAAGTTTTTAGGTTTCTTTCCTTGATTGCTGATTTCTTTATCTTCTTTGTTCATTATATTGTTTACTCACCTCCTTTGCACTAGTCAGATTATTTCGGTTTACCTCTTCTTCTGATCAAACTAATTTCTCTCCCTCCTCTTAATCAGTTTGATTTCTTCCCCTTATKTTGACCAGATTGTTCAGATTATTTAGATTGTTTTTTGGAAAATAGACTTAGATGGCAGATTGTAGACTTCATTTGCAAGGTAAATTGTTTTGGAAGGCAGACTTCGTTTTGAAGGTAGCATACTAGTTTTCTATTTCAAAWTGTTCTGGAGGGCAGACCTCGACTTGTTTCAGATTGTTCTAGAGGGCATACCTCATCTTGTTTCTGATTATTCTGGAGGGCAGACCTTGACTTATTTCAGATTGTTCTGGAAGGCAGACCTCATCTTCTGAATGACAGTATCTAAGGTTTTTTTTTTTTTTTTTTGTTTTCTAGTTGGATATTATTTAGTTTTTCATTTTTTAGTTGGCAAACTCTCGATGATTACACATCATCATGAGTTTGAGGAGGGGTGTTAAAGATTTAGTTATGATTTGATTTGTGAGAGTTTGAGTAGAATTCATTCAGGTATTAGCAATTGCCATATTTGATTAGGATTATGGTTTGGCAGCTTGATAGCATATAATTAGGCTCTTTAGATGGATACTTTGTAAGGCATTACATTATATCATATTATACTATATCAATAAAATCGTAGTCTTTTGTTTCTCTATTATCTTYTATTTAGATTATTTAACAAAACCAATCATGCAATTATATCTGTCTTCTTCCATAGCAAYATTTTGATRATGTTTGCCTACCAGATATTGAACTTCAATGTTGTACAKAAACTCCATAATTAGTTAAGCAAATAGAAAGAACTTGCATTTTAAAATAAGATGTTCAATTGAGAAGGATTTCTTGCGACTCCCCAATTTTGTATTCTTTTCTTGAAGATGGTAAGTCCATGTGGTCTTCAATTCTCTACTTCACAAAAAAAGGATTAAAGAGATCAGACATGAATAGAGAACTCATTTGGAAAATTGATATATTTGGTGCATCAATATTTTAGCTGCATGTACATGTGCATGAAAATGGGATAATGACATGAAAGCAACTAAAGRAGGGAAGTGAAAGATTCARCTGGAAAATGTAGTTTAGTGCAACTAAAGATTTGGAGTATAAAATGTATTATAATCTATTCTTATTCAGAACTTTTTAGTGCTTACTTAAGTTAAGATGTTTAGCTCTGTGCAAAAGAAAGTTAGCATTCAARGGGTATTAAGAATGCATCCTCAAACTTCCCYCAATTTTACTGGGTGGCTATTAAGATAAATCATTTTAGAAACTTACTATATGTATGGGCCATCTCAGCCTCTTGGTCTTTTTCTAGTTTGAAAGGACCAAGCTACAGGAGTTTTAAACTCCAAATCACACATGGTAACTGAAGCAAAATATGATAGSAGGTGGTCAGGACCTTGCTTCATCAAGCTATATCTTGATGATGCCCATCCTTGTTTTTGGCAATGTTGGTGAAGTCATTTCAGATGGATGGATGGAGAAAGCAGTTGTGGAAGAAGAAGGGCGTGGGTAACCGTAAGAGCTACCCCTCAATATATATTGGAGATGAAGGTGAAATGAGGTGGTTGGGGTAGGTGAAATTAGATAAATTTCTTGTATGATAAGTCTTTCAAATTACCAAAAAATGGGTTCTTTTTTGTTTTTTACCTTTTCTATGACAGGGTTATATTTTTCCCGACGATTTCTCCTCTTCTGATAAATTTTTTTTCCAGAAGTATTTTATGATAAATATTTGTTTCTCTTCATTTTACATATAATTATTCAAGAGATGATTGAGGGCCCATTTGGCTTGAGAGCTTTTTGCATCGTTCAAATTGGGTAACTGATCTCTGCTATTTTTACAGACTTTTCTTCTCACTTTTTACAAGGAAGATACAAGGCACACCTACAGAAAACTTCCAACCTTGCTCTAAGGTAAGATATATTTAAGCCACAGTAGGCAAAGCTCATGTATAGGCCACAATACCTTTTTGGCTTTTGGTTCTCCRATTTTTTATTTCTGTTTCAATCTTCAAAGCTTTTGCATCAGTTAGACTAGGTAAGATCTCTGGTTTTTTCATTCTTCTGGTTTCAAGAGTGCTTCAGTTGAAACTTCTTTTTTCTTTATAGACAATTTCAAGTGTGTCTGATTAAGATCAAAACGTGCTTGTCGAATTTTGGGCCCTCAAGAAGCTAAATGGTTTCATAGACCAGTCATACTCCTRTTCAACTTTAYAGAGTTGCACACTGTTGGCTTCCTGAGGCTGCACCACCCCAACTCRGCCTATCCATCTCGCCCCTTGCATAAACCTACGAGGCTGAGAAATGCCCAAATATCTTGTGGAATTCAATCTTGAGGCGTTCTATTATCCCTYTCTACATCRTCCCACCAATATGTTGCCACAACCCAACTACGTTCAGGCTCTACCAGTAGATTCATCCCAATGTGTGAACATAGTAGCCCGCACGGTAACCAGATATCGAGCTAAAAAACCACCTACTGTCTAATTTATAAACTTGATATAAAGTGRTTACAATCTCAAAATTATTCTCGGTTTGAGAATGAACATGCTGATTCTTCTCTTTAGATTTGCATTCTGAGGGCTTAACAACTTGATTTYRAATTTGAYGGKATAACCTCCTCAAGATTTATAGAAGGAGATTCGAAARMCTTCTAGCCTTGAAATCGGAGGCTGGTCTTGATTTGTTGGACGGAAGACTTTCAACACCTGGGAGAGAAATAGAGAAAGTTTCGACACTTCAGAACTTGACCAATTTTGCAAGTATAATTTCACTTTCCTTTTACCTCTATTTGTAGACGGGGCAAGATTATTTGATTGATGTAGGCCCCATCTAGGAGTGATGTGGGATTCTTTTATTCGTCAGATTATTTTCTTGATTTCGCTGGTCGAAACATTGTTATCATTGATACATTTCAACACCTCATTAGTTGATACATTAAACTTACCAAGACTGATTGAAGTATTTTAATTTAATACTTATTTATTTTAAATAAATGATGAGAATTTAATTTAGTAAAACTTTCAAATTTACAATATGCATGAATATTGAAATTATTTTATAATTTTAAAGAGTATGAACATGTCATTTTTTTTTAAAGATAACTTATCATGTCATTGTGTATACATATTTTTAAAGCATAGGTCTAGAAATTATTCTCAAGTCTTGTCAATTTGGACAAAAAAGGAGAAAGATAAACGGTGAGGTGTCAAAACTCGGTTTGGTAAATAGCTACTTCGACAAAACTTATGCATGTACTATTCCTTTATTGATATCAATGGCAACAAAGAAATTCTCCACAATTGGTTTATCTCAGATTCTCAATCGCATGGCTTGGTGGACTTTGAGATTTTAAGCTCAATCTCTTGCTCAATGAATTAGTTTATTAGAAAAAAGGTTTAAAATATTATCCTTCTATTATTTCAAACTATTTATTTTTATTCATCATTCTTTCACATGATGATTTTTAATTTATCAAATTACGTAAATTTTACGTAATAATTAATTAAAGAATAAAATAGTCATTTTAAGTCCAGTCCGATCCAAAAATAAAAATAATCATGATTAAAGTTAAATTAACATGCATGAGAGGAAAATAAAAGAATAAATTCATTTTTCARAAATGAAAAAATGGAAAAGGGAAAGAGCGAAAAACGGAGATCTGCGTGTGAAAAGGTCCGGGTGGGAAAATAATAAAAGATGTGTGGTGTGGGCTCAAAATTTCCCACAGAATAATTCCCCGATAATTCTCTTTTCCTTTACCAAACCATTTTCGCGTTGCGTATATTATTCATTCAYTCCCACCCTTCTCGAATCTCACACTCGTCGCCTTCTCCTTTCCACTCCTCTATTACACTGTAAGCATCTCTCTCTTCCCATCCTCTGCAGACACTGCAACACACGGAACTTGGGCGCAAATATTCAAATTTCCCCTTCTCGCTGTATGTATGTTATATGTGTATATGAACTGAATTTCATATATGTACTGATTGGCAGTTGAAGTTGGCAAAAGAAATGGTGTTCAAGGTTGTTCCCGTCGAAACAAAGCCGTTTGATGGCCAGAAGCCTGGTACTTCCGGCCTCCGGAAGAAGGTTAGCATTTCTCTCGGCAAGTTTCAATCAGATTTCACTTTACGGTAGCATCCAGTTTGGATTAGAGTAGTTTTTGTTATTTTTTTCTTTTTATGTTGAATTGATGAATTAATTTAGATATCAATGATATTTGCCTCTTGATAATTTTTGATTAATTCGATCTCTTTACTTGGAATAATTGGAGTGATTTGTCAAATCTGCTTGGATCCAGCATCTTATTGTACTAATGTGATCTCGTCTTGCATTGCATTGTAAGATGTGCAGAAGCATCTATTTAGTATCCTTTGTTTGGCATTTTGAGTTTAGTTTAGTTTTGGAGATCCTTTTGCATTTGGTCGATTTCCATTGGTCATTAGTGGATCTGATGGTGACGTGATTTTGGCAACTCAGTACTCAAGCTAATTGATTCTGTTCGTACTATTTCTAGTTCTTGCTCAATGGCACAATTTCCAAATCTAGATTCTTGATAAATGTGGTCTCTTTCATGATTTTGGTTACTGGTTAAAAGTTATCCTATTTGGTTTTGGTTGCTYGATGGTTGTGCTGTATAATTAAGTTCTTGCTTGTAATTCTGTAATTCTTCATGCAYATGAATAATTGGCCTTTGAATGCCAAAATCTTGATTCTTGATTAGTGCGGTTTCTTGGTGATCTCAGATTTCAGTTAAAAGTTTCCTTATTGTTTTTGTAGACTGTTCTGAATGTTGGTTTTAATACAAATATGGTTGCGAATGTTCCAGGTGAAGGTCTTTACACAACCTCACTATTTGCAAAATTTTGTCCAGTCCACTTTTAATGCTCTTGGAGCTGAYAAAGTCAGAGGTGAGTTGGAAATAGAGGTTCTGGTGTCCTATGTGCATTTTTTGTTTGTATTATATTTTTAGGTTTGTACTAGGTACTTAATTGTTATGCAAAATATGGCAGGAGAGAGTGCCAGTGATCTCCAAGCTTATTGTTATGCATCTTCTCTCTCTCTTGTCCTTCTTCTGCCTTTCAATTGTTATGATGATATTGGAGGATAATAATGAAAACCTGGATTCTGAAATAACTAGTTTTGAGGACCTTGCTATCAGTTCTATTTACAGATGTTGTTGCATCATACGGAACTTCTGCCACATTAGATAAAGGTTTAAGATAATGGATACTTTGAATTGTTATTGGATTAAATAGTTATTGGTCGCACAGGGATTCCAGTTGCATAGTATGATTTGTTATATGACAATCTAGTGGAAATTTTGGATGTGATAAGTTGTTTATGAATCATATTTCTTGCATGAAGTTGCTCATATCATAAGCTCTTAATACAAGCACTAGGAACAAATGTTACGGAGTATTAGTGCACTAGTGCTTGATGCAGAATGTCTGAACATCTTCACTAGACAAAGTATGCCATGATGGATACAGATGTAAAATTTATGAGGACGTTAAAGATATGAGATCTTATGTGAAGAGGTTGGTTGTATTAAAATAATAACCTAAACAGATAATAGAAAAGATTAACATTATATTGAAATAGCATCCAAAGAACCTATTTATAGGGTACCAAACTACCAAACTAAATCTTGATCAAATACTACAACTGCCAATGCCAAATTCTAATCAAACTCTAACACAAACTAAATCATAACCAAATCAATAACTCTCTAATATCTTTAACACCCATCCTCAAACTTAATCATCAAGAGTTTGCCAACTAGAAAATGAAAACTAACTAATATCCCACTAGAAAATGAAAACTAAATAATACCAATATTGCCATCAAGAACATGAGGTCTGCCCTCCAGAAACAATCTTCCATCCAAACGAAGTCTACCTTCCAAAAACAAAGTCTACCATCTAAACGAAGTCTGCCTTCCAAAGAAAGTCTACCTTCCAAAGTCTGCCTTCCAAAACCAATCTGTCATCCAAACAAAACCTAAACAACTTGCCATCAAAAAACATTCTGCTGTTGAAACAAAACCTAAAAAATCTGATCAGTAAAAGGGGGAGAAATCAGTCTGATTAGCAGAAAGGATAAAAGCAACAATCTGACTAGTGGAAAGGGATAGCGTAAACAATCTGATCAACAAAGAAGGTAAAAAAAACCAACAATCTGAAAAGATTCAGCAGTCAACGGAAGAAACCTAAAAACCTAAACAATTTTAACATCAATCYTGATTGAAGTCATGAGGAGCCCCATCCAAACAATTAATTTTTGAAACTTGAAAAACCAAAACTAGAGTTTCAACATCATAAACCAGATTAAACTTCCGCCATTTCCTCCCACTTCCTACCATGAAACCCGAAACCCCCAACCCTCTCTAAAACCATGTTAAAATAATAATCTAAAACGATAATAGAAAAGATTAAAGTTATATTGAAATAGCATAATACGATATACTATTATATCTTACAAAGTACCCACCCAAARAGCCTATTATAGGCTACCAAACTACCAAACTACCAAACTAGATCCTGATCAAAATACTGCAACTGCCATACCGAATCCTAATCAAACTCTAACATAAACTAAATCATAACCAAATCAATAACTCTATAATATCTTTAACAGGTTGTTTGTGTAATTTTGAATTCTAGTCTTTTAGCTATTAGAATTGCAGTCATAGCTTTCTTCATTATTTCCATCTCCTGATGTTTATTTTTATCTGCTCAGCATTCATAAAAGAGTTTAATGTGTTTTTGAGTGCCTAATTATAAATTGCAATTGGTCTAAGAACTGTTTTAAGCTGGACTTTTTTTGCTCTTGCATTTCCTTTTTGTTTTCTGCAACTTAAGTTTCATTGTGCAGGTGCTACACTCGTAGTTTCTGGCGATGGTCGCTACTACTCAAAAGATGCAATCCAAGTAATTTCCACAACTTGCCTTGGGCATCGTTAGGTCACTTGAGAATTCTTTTAAGAAATGACATTTTTTATGCWTATCCTTGTGTAGTGCATTTTTATCCAACTCATTAAGTACTGTGTGGAGTTTATAAGAAGCTTTTATACTTTTGGTTTAGAAGTGGAAAAAGAAACTGATAGCCTTTTTTTGGAAGTTTTATGGTTCATTAATTAACTCAAAAGAAACTGATAGCCTTTTTTTGGAAGTTTTATGGTTCGTTAATTAACTCACTTTATTCTTTTCCTCAGTCTTATAAATCTTTTCGATTATTAATTAGAACATTAATTTTGTAATAYGATGTTCAAAATAAATTTTGTAGTGTTGACAAATGAAGCCTAATAGTCTAAATAAGAAAAGAGAGTCCATTTAGAATATTATTCATGCTTTTGTCTGGTGAGAACTTWTGGTGTATCGTTTTATTGTGTTGTTTGATATTCACTGGAATGTATATTGCTGTATACACTGTCAATTTCTTCAATCAGCAATTTGAGAAAGCATTAAGTGGGTTGATTTTACATACTTTTTGAACATCTTTAATGTCATTGTTACACGGGAGAAATAAGCACTCTCCATAGATGAGGTCTTTTTCATCATAAGTTCTTTCCGTGTCCATGCATTTATGCTGTGAATAACACTAGTAAGTACATGCGATATAATCAGTTCTTCATATGTTGTCACTATCGTTTGCTGTTGCCTGCCTGCCTGCCTGCCTGCCTAACAAGCAGAACAGTCCTATACTCCCTCTGTCCCAAATAGAATGTCCAGATTTTACTTGGTGCAAGAAACTTACGGGAGCATTTGACAATCTACTACCAGTTCACCGTTAATATTTGTACTGGGACATGGTGGTAGTGAGATATGATCTCACATTTTCTTTTATTCAAGGACRTTAGTAGGGGACATTTAGTGTAAAAATAAATTTTTTTGGGAAAGTAGATATTCATTTTGGGACAACCCAAAATAGAATTATGGATATTCAATTTGGTACAAAGGAAGTATCTATAAAAAAGATGGAAAATCATTTCGTTTAGTAACTAGAAAGTAGTTATCTGACGGCCAACTAATTTATATGAGAAGTATCCATCATAATAGCTGGAACTCGCATCTTTTCGAAGCCTATTATTGTTTTTCTTTCTTTCTAGCCTGCTTTTCTTTCAACTGATACAAAACTATCTTGCCAATCAAACAATTGTCTTACAAGTTGGGATGGAGCAAGTTCACAAATAAATGCCACAAATAAAGTGTAGGAAACATGGGGGCTCAGTGCATGCTTTATATCAAATATGATGAATATATACTTCTGGCACAATKTTTCACTTGCAAGATATTTTTATGTCAGTTGAAAATGCTGCGAAGTATAAATGGAGTGTAGTGAATATGGGGCGCAAAGCGTCTTTAATCAAACGTGATGAATCTATAAAAGGGATATTTAGTAAAGCCGACAACTGCATGTAGTAAGCAGTGTACATTTTTAGGATGTCTAACAGTCGCAAGTGTACCATATATAATTCACTGGCCATTGAACGAGATCTGGCATTGGGGCCTGTGGTCAAGTCTTTTTTATGACAAGTTGCATGTTGGTTATTTGATGATGCAATCGACATTTAGTTTGTCTTCTTCCCATTCTTTACTTTCACAAACAAGTCTTCCATGAAAGCATTTTCCAAATTGCGTTACTCTCTAAAGGAGGATCTATTCTCATGATTATATCACTTCCCAGTCCATATACATATGTGAAAGATGGATGTGGATGATTGCATTATGCCTTCAGTTTGAATTTTTGGCTCTTGTAGTTGTTTTCTTTCCTAATTTACTTTTACTGTCAAATCACATTTAAATCTGGCTATGTTTCCCTGATAGTGCGTATTATTCTGACAACCCAATATGTACTAGCTTATCTTTAAGTGACTGTTATTCACAATATGACGCATGTACTTGATCTATCCTTGCAGATCATCATCAAGATGTCAGCAGCAAATGGAGTAAGACGTGTTTGGGTTGGTCAAAATGGTCTGCTATCTACTCCGGCTGTATCTTGTGTTGTACGTGAAAGAGTTGGGGCTGATGTATGTATTTCTTTTCAAAGGCCTATCTGTGTGTTTCTTCTGTTTCTTTATGTTTTTCATTTGGTTAAATATTCCAACATGTTATTCAACTGTTTTTGTAATTCATCACAGGGATCTAAGGCTACCGGAGCATTCATATTGACAGCAAGCCACAACCCAGGTGGTCCCCATGAGGTCAGTATCAGCTACGTTCTCTTGATCGAATGAATTTTTTTGAGGTCTTACTCTGCAAGAGCATCTTCTAGCAYKTCTAACTATGATTTCCTATTCAGATATTTAATTCTTTATTGCTATGTATATGYGTATGAAGAAATGTGTCACAAAACAGAAGTCTTGTATATTTTTTATCCTTAGTTCTAATGCCAACATAGTTATTTTTACATTTTAGATTTTTCAAAAGCTTGCAGCTAGCTAAGTTTTTAAAAAACTCAAGAAGGAAAAGAGAGAAAATCAGGAACCAAAAACTTGATTCACTTTGTGGAAGTGGGAAGAGGAAAGCTAAATCTCTCTTTTGGAGAGAGGGACAATGATTTTAGAGAACTCAGTTGGAAGGAATGGTTTTAGGTCTGTTAAGTTTCAGGTAAAAGAAATAACAATGTAAATAATAGAGAAATTTAAAGATATATCACTTTCTTTTGTATGTTTGGAAAGAGTAATAAAACTTAATTCCTGCCTTCAACTAWTGCTTTTTCCCTTGAAATTTTGTAGCTCTTTTTCCCTCCTTATTTGCTTTTCAAGAGAAAGATAAGAATAGTGAGATTGGAATGTGAGACACAAAATCTGTTCTGACGTGGACTGATGTAGGCACTGGGCTAAAGAAGCCACTCTGAATTTTAAGATGCAGCAGATAGAGTTTACTGTTGGCTTTGCTTTTGCTCCTAGTCATTGCGTAATCTTGGGATTTTTTTTATTTAAGCAGAGACTATGAGGAATCTTCTTCCTRCTGAACTCMTTCTCTGATTTCTATGGTTTATACTGCAGGATTTTGGAATTAAATACAACATGGAAAATGGAGGACCTGCACCAGAATCAGTTACAAATAAGATATATGAAAATACTACAACTATAAAGGAGTACTTAATTGCAGAAGGACTGCCAGATGTATGATGTCCCCACTTGCCTTCAGTTTTCTGGTTCAAATTTACTTCTCCTTCAAGTAACATAGTTTTTATGATTTTTTTTATTTGCTTCAGGTGGATATCAGTACCGTAGCAGTTTCAAGCTTTATGGGTCCAGAGGGGCAATTTGATGTTGATGTTTTTGATTCAACTAGTGACTATGTGAAATTGATGAAGTATGCTGCTGCAAACTTTGCACAAGTTTTTCACATGCTGTTGTTTAGCAGTATATTCTGAATAATGCCTTCTTGTGCYATTCCTGAAGATGACTGCACTTGCTGCCATTTACATTTTATAATGGTTTTGCTTGTTTCTSYACTATATGGAATGTTGAGCTCTGGTGTCTCTGGTATGTCAYYAGCTGACTGATACTTTAGCTGTGATTTGCTTTAAGTAAACAATGTGTGGGGTKAGAATTCAGGTGACGATTGTATCTAAAGTCCTCATGCTTTTCTGCATCAAGTATCACCATCTTCCAATCTCTTACTGGAACTTAAATAATTTGCTAATGCAATGCTGAATCTYGTGTGTTRTTGGACTGGGTTCAGTGGCACAGGCATTGAACTTATAACAGTTAGTACACTTCGTTTTACGAGATTCATAGGCATAATCTTCATCTTCCATTTGTTGGTTCTTGAAGTTGCCATTTTATTCTTGGTCTTTCTTCTGTTTTCCTAATAAATTTTCCCATTTTACTTTTAAGATTGTGCATTTGGGGCAATATTTCATTTCTGGTCGCTTGTCAGGTCCATTTTTGATTTCCAGTCTATCCAGAAGCTGCTTTCGTCTCCAAAATTTACTTTCTGGTAAGCATGCAACATCTTCGTTTCCTGCCATACTTCAAAGATTTTTCACTTGCCTGATTGATCTATCGAATGGAAGCTTGATTTGTTTTTCAACTGCAGTTATGATGCGCTTCATGGGGTTGCTGGTGTTTATGCTAAACGCATTTTTGTTGAAGAGCTTGGTGCTGAAGAAAGTTCTTTGTTGAATTGTGTACCTAAGGTTTCCAGATAATCCCCTACTGGAATCTCTTGAGCAAAACTTTTTAAGTGTTCTCTCTGTCTCTCTCTCTCCCTCACTTATTTGTTTTGTCTCCTTGCATGGCTTGTTTATGATCGCATCTGAGCAGGAGGACTTTGGTGGTGGACATCCGGATCCCAATCTTACTTATGCCAAGGAGTTAGTTGAACGTATGGGATTGGGGAAGACAAACAATGGAAAAGAGCCACCAGAATTTGGTGCTGCTGCTGATGGAGATGCTGACCGCAACATGATCCTTGGGAAAAGGTAGCTTCGCATGTTGATATTGGTTAGACAACTTCTGCCACTTAAAATGGAATTTTCAAATTGCTAACTTTGATGTCAGGTTTTTTGTTACTCCATCTGATTCTGTTGCTATCATAGCCGCAAATGCGGTTGAAGCCATCCCTTACTTTTCAGGCGGTTTGAAAGGAGTTGCCAGGTTCCTACTCTGATATGCTCCTTGTTTGTTATGGGGGTGTACATGCACATTCATGGGGGGAGGGTTCTCATGGTTTTTTAATGCTTTAGCTTTCTTTCTAATAAGTTCATAGCTATATAGCTACTTTGGAACAAACTTGCACACATCGTCCTTTTGACATATAAATTGTCTCATATATTTAACTACCTGCTTGCAGGAGCATGCCCACATCAGCTGCTCTTGATGTTGTAGCTCAACATCTTAAACTGAAATTCTTTGAGGTGCTTTAGTGCAAGTATTGTTTTGATCATGCAGTGCATTTCCTTGCTAATAGGTCTAGGTTGTAACCATTCTGTTCATGTAAAGGTGCCTACTGGCTGGAAATTCTTTGGTAATTTAATGGATGCTGGAATGTGTTCAGTTTGTGGTGAAGAAAGTTTTGGAACTGGTAGGTTCTACTGCCTTATCCTCACTATTTCGTTGGTATAATGAAATTATATCAATTCAGAAGGCACCAACAAACAATAAATAACTGTGAACAGTTCATTGGTTTCATTGGTAGGCTCGGATCATATACGTGAGAAAGATGGTATCTGGGCTGTTTTGGCTTGGTTATCTATTCTCGCCTACAAAAATAAAGATAGCTTGGGTGGGGGAAAGCTTATAAGTGTTGAAGACATTGTTTGCCAGCACTGGGCAACTTATGGACGCCACTATTATACACGATATGATTATGAGGTATATCATTAAGACCTTTTAATATGATCAACTGGATGACCATTAATTGTTGCTTGCACCATTTGTTTAATTTGCATGTTTTGGTTCTTCTAGGGTGTTGATGCAGGTGCTGCAAAGGAATTGATGGCACATTTGGTCAAGCTGCAATCCTCCTTAAGTGAAGTGAACAAGTAGGCTGAGCTTTTTGAMTCTCATAACTCACCAAYTTCGAATATTTCAAAAGTTTCTTAGATATATATGTGGTAATAGCTTTAGTGAATGTTCACATTTTTGTATACCAATGCATTATAGGAAGTCCTTGATTTTTTATCCCAAAGGTGTTATTGGTAAGAAGCTTCTAGCTTGAAAATGTTCGTTTCCCAAAAATTTTAACATTTTTTTCTTCACCGTGCCTCTGATCTGTTCTTGTTATTGTTTTTTACTTTGGCAAAATTTGCTCCAAAATTTGTGCKTGTATTGCACGGATAGTGTTTGAGAATAAGGGGATGAATGCTGTTGCTTRAGTAATGTTTGGAATTCATTCACTAATTAGTATAATGTTTTGCCTTCTTGTTAGTTTCAGTGTACTGTTGCAAATATTCTAGGTGACAAAGAAAGGAAAAGGCAGTCTTAATTATCAGAGTGAATGCTAACCAAATTGTAGAAAAAATTACATTCCTAACAGTTCTGTCTTTGAATTTTCTTTTTTCTGGAAACTATGTAATTTAACAGAGAATTTTATAACTTTTTCACGATTGTTGAGGGTATTGAAGTGGACRGTTTGATATTGCATGCTATTTTCTTTTTGGTGTTAGAAARTATGTTTTCTTATTGCAGGATTATAAAGGGTGTAGGTTCAGACGTTGCAAATGTTGTCAATGCTGATGAGTTCGAATATAAAGATCCTGTGGATGGTTCCATCTCTAAGAATCAGGGAATTCGGTACATGTTTGAGGATGGTTCGCGACTGGTAAGCCTTCCTTACCTTTTTTATCTAAATGTTTTGGGAYCACATTGCTTATGTCACTCCTTACATGCAGACTTGGTGTATAATGATTGACATGATACTTGTTTTAAGTAAATGTCTCATAATAAAAACACATTCTTTTTGGTTATTTCTCACTGCTGAAAGATGAAACTAGATTAACTATAGAAACTTGTGGCAAAGAAAAGAAAATGGAATTTTTAGCTATTAAAATCAGTTACAACTTTGATCTTTCTAAAATATCTTCAAACTACTCCAGGTCTTCCGTCTCTCTGGAACTGGATCAGAGGGTGCTACTATCCGTTTGTATATTGAACAGTATGAAAAGGATTCGACCAAAATTGGCAGAGATTCTCAAGATGCACTTGCTCCTCTGGTGGGATGTCACAATGATTTTTCCATTACCTCTTATTATATTGGTTCCTTTACGTCGCTTTTCTCACAATAACTGGACTTTCTATTGACGCAGGTTGAAGTTGCTCTTAAGCTTTCTAAGATGCAAGAGTTCACTGGCCGATCTGTCCCCACTGTTATCACATAAATCCAAAGCTTCTGTGCATTGTACGTCTAATTATAAAATAATACAATAMAATAAGACGTTACTCTTATTATTTCGAAGAGTTCTGCTAATGACTTTTGTTTTACTTTTAATCCTTTTAGATTTCGGCATAAAGTATGCTTTTGTATAACCTTCTACATTGAGCATATGAGATGAGAGTATTGCAGACATTTTGTTTGAAACAATTCCAGTTTTGTTGTTTTAACTAATTCATAYGATACAGCCCTTTCTTTGTTTGAAAAAAAGAAAATAAATTTTGCCGTGGCTTATTGCCCTATGTTTTGTGCGGCCATGTGTTTATCACTTTATCTTACTACTTGTTCCTCGAAAAGGTCAAGAAAAGTTTAGTTATCTCTGAGATATGATTTCTGTGCATATAATTCTATCGTGCTAGTATCTTCTTATACTGTTGTCAAACTGTTTCAAGAKTTTTACATTTTTGTTTCTGGGACTATTTGTGTATTGCAACCTCTGATCAATTCTAGTTTTGAGAAGAGGCTACAGATATGCATATGCTTTAGTTTTSACCTTTATGGTCTGAATGCAGGTAATAGTCTAGCAATTACATAAWTAAATAACTTAAATAGTTTAAGAGGTCATAGATTAAMATTCTGCAAGTATCAGAGAAAAAGAATCGAATGGTGAGACAAAATAAATTACGACTTTCAGTTAGAGGAGCAGAAGAACCGTTTATGAGCCATCAACATGCGAAGGAACATCTTGCTACGTTACAATTCCAAGTGTATTAGCTATTTACATGTAAACCTTTACGTGTCTTAGTTGAAATGACTATTTRTAGTTAGTTTCATGGGTACAACTGGGCAAGGAAGGTAATACAGAAATTTGTCAACTGCTAACCCCAGTTGGAATCTTTGCACCACATGAATATGAAAGTATTCATAAATTTGGCAGATATTCAGATTATTGTTGTAAATCCAATCATATATTTGTGTTTGTTTTGTATTATTAAAAACAGGGACTTGGTGCGATCTTTTTTATTTTCATTATCTTGCATGTAATTTTTTTTATTTGAAGCTTCACTAGTCAAGTTCAAACCATTCTAAGAGCAAATAACATTGATACTAATTAATTTCATTATCTTGAATATAATTGACTATTCAATGGTTGAAAATCATTATGGGTTCTATTCCAGAAAAAGGACTCAGGATTCCTCTCAGGGCCATTTGGTTACTAAAAATGGGTTCTAAAGTAAAAKATATTCTTGAATAGTTTAAGGATTGCAAATAGAAATAATAAAACAATTAAATTTCGCTAATTTAGGTGTTCGAGTTTTACTAGTGTCTGTTTGTCTATATTTTCTTCTTCATTGATTTGAGGTGGTTTTGATTTCTTGTTCCAAAATTTTCTTCTAAGTTCAAATCTCACCTCCAGCATGTGAGGTGAGTCGAACGCAACAATCGACTTAAGCGCTATATATGCTTTCGGTCAAGATCATTCTKGTCAACCGATTAAAATTGTACTTATTTTTATCTCTTCCCGATTCAAGGAGACAATGAACAGAGTGGTAGGCTTTCTGCTAACAATAAAACGGAAATTAATTGAGAAATCGAGTCAATTCTCTATTCATTCATGTAGGATTGCATCTTTCTTGGCATCTTGAAAAGTATAAAGGTGGAGAACCTAAAGTAGGACGGTTCTGAAATTAGTTGAGATCGAGAGGTTAGGGCCAATTTTTTCCTCCTCCTCCAATTTTTTGTAATGGAAATTAATAGAAACGCAAGCAAACAATTATCGCTTTTTTCCTTTAATGGGCGTTCTTTTAGAAAAGAAGTTCATTATAGATGGAAGTATTCAAACATTGACATTAATGGACAGATCGAATTTTTTAAATGAGTTATTTAAAAATTCATCGCATTTGACGAATGTGTTCGGTCTTTGCATAAAAATTTCGAAAATAATTTTAAGAACGCATATACCTCCTTTTATCTTTGAAAACACCTTCACCGACTTCTCCATGAAAATCAACAACAAATTTTCAATTTCAATGGATACAACAACTACCGCATGTAGCAAGATAAAAATGCAATTCTCCAGGTTGTGCGGCCATTTCTCTCAGTTGTGCGGCCATCTCAAGTGATAAAATGCTGTATGAATCTTTCACGGACAACTCTTGAGCAATGTCTCCTCTAAGGGACCACTACATGAATAAGACCGGAGCGCGAATGGGATCAAAATGTAAATCTAGTTAAAATTTTCACCTCACCAGTTTCGGATGTGAGGCGGCAATGGCTACAACATGGAAGAGGTTAAATTCATAAGAGAGATTTCTTTAGATAAAACCATCCTTGCTAGCGCAAACTAATCCTCTGTCCAATTCATGTTGGGTCGGTTTGATTTATAGTGCAAAGGAAGGCGGTAGGGGTTGCAAGAGCATAGAGAGGGTTGAATGAGGGAGCGTAGCGAGTTGAGGGTTGCGGTGCATGAAGATGGAGAGCAGGATTTGTAAAAATTTGATAAAAGACGAAAGATATTTGATTTTGAGATCACTGTACTTGATAACCTTTGTTTATTTTTATGGAAAAATCAGTGGAAGATTTGTCAAGACAAAAGGAAGAGATATATTGGCTTAAATGCGGTTCTTCAATTATGCAATGAACGGCAAGTGTCGGTGCAGATGCAGATGGGGAATTTGAGGACAAGGAGATACTTAGAAAATGCGATTCGTGTATTAATGTCAATGTGGTTGCGACAGGTTCCGATACATAATGAGCCTATCTTTTTGTTAAATGAGGCGGATTCACAGAAAAAAAAAAAAAAAAAAATCCAAGAATCATTGTTCCCATTGCTTCGTTGAACTGGTCCATGTTCAATGGCACTTGAACTACCTTTAGGAATTCAACCTACTAATGTTCTGTTGCCATTTTATTGCACTTGATCAAGTTCATTTCGTAAGAACTTAGTTTTACCAATCTTATGTGAAAACTTATCAAGGAATTCCAGTGTTATAATTTGGAGATCTTTTGAAATATTAACAATCAAAACTGATCTTTTTCTTTCTATTATTTATTCAAATATTTCTAATTTTAATAATTTTTAAAGTGGTAAAGAGAAAGCATAACCATAAGAGATAAAGTAGCCATATAGAAAATACTGACAAATATCAATGATTGTTGATTCAAGTGATAGCGAATTTGGTATCTTTTAAATAAAATCTCGAGTTAGAATATTGTAAATTGAGCAAATAACGTGGGAAGAATTTTGCCCTTTTTGTGAGTCTCTCCTGGAGTAATCAGATCCAAAAGTTATTCATTTTCTCCATCGCAATCAAACTTGCGAGACATTGAGAAAGAAGTTTTTAGGTTAAAAAAATGTTTTTTGCTCAAGAATTTGTTTACACATAAAAAAAGTGCAAGACAACCCAAAATAGAAAAACTTCTCCAAAATGTAAAACCATGCTACAATACAAAGCATGCATTAGAGCTCCATAGAATAGGTTAGTCCTACCTACCTAGCAATGAAGAAAGTAAAATTTGAGGGGTAATTCATTTCTGCATCTCCAAATCAAGAAATCATACTCGTCATCACCTTATAAGACTATCCCCAAAGGAATACTAGGATTAAATGTACCTTTTGAYTTGTGATCCTATCATTAGAATTTGATCATCTTCTGAGTTCTTACGCTTCTTTACCAATCACAAATTCATGTCCACAAATTACCGAATGAGACATCCTTAAATAAGTAATTCTCAGACTAACTATCCTTAGCATTGCTGATGCAACATGAATATGGCATACAATGTTTTGTTTGACACTTGGCAAACAAAAAAAATTTGATTAGAGAAGACAAAAATTTGTTCACAATAAATTTAAATTAGAGTTCAATAAGGGTAAAATTTAAAGTTAGTCTTACTTAAAATTGTTCGTAGAAAAAAATATACGCACTCTTTCATGTGGAGTCATTTTATCCTGTATTTATTTAAATGAGATTAATTATCTCAAGTTAAAAAGTCCAAACAATTCAAAGAATGGTCAAAGATTAATAATTTGATCCCATGTCATTCTCCTTCATCTCACAAATCGAACGAACCCTAAAACTTCTTAAATTGTAGTAACATATGTGAAGAACTGGAAAATACACAAAATCATGCCCAAAGTAAATCTAATTAAAAGAAGTTTCAAAATGTTTAAATCWAATTAAAAGAAGTTTCAAAATGTTTTTCATCCTTTTTCCTTCATATGTRTTTCAAAAGATACCCTAACTTAAAGCACTTTTAAAACATAATTTTGCGAATTTTGCTTATTAATCTAAAAAGTTTAATCAGATATGGTATCTAATTTGAAGTGTTTGTAATTGGCCCAGAGGAATTGCACTTAAATGTGGAAAGTGATAATTATGACAGGATTTGCAGCCACCTTATTGGAACATGTAGTTGACATTTCTTGTCGGTTTTCAAAATTGATCCGAACTACTTGTTCTAATAAACTAATTAACAGAGATGGGACACTAATCAATTGTGTTAGAAAGATTATGTAGTGGATACTTTGTTTGTTTACTTTCGATATATATATATATATATATATTGATCATTTGATCTGATTAGTTGGCTTCGAAAAGTACGTAATGAGATATTCGTCAAATCATGTGATTATAATTCATATTTAATTTTTTTAAAATAAATATATTATCTATTTAAACTTTCATAATTAACTTCCTTACCTTTTTTTTTTTTTTTTTTGTATGTGAAAGGAACTATATTTTAACCATAAATTTGGAGAAAAGTTACAATTGCTAGGCTATCAACCCCCAAGAATGGTGTTTGCCTGCATCTCTACTTAGTTACATGTTAACGAATACATAGAATTGGAGTCCGCTGGGGCCAACGGAAAGCTCTACATGAATAACTTCCTATTTCTCCAAAACCATATCATGCTCGTAGCTATTCGGAAGCCAAGCTCCCAGTAAGATTGAATGCAGCGACAACTCCCCAAAGAGACGTGAAGCCATGCGTTTAAACTTTTGAAGAAGACCTAAATAGTTGGCGTTATGTTTTGAATCATAATAATTGAAAGAGTATATTATACATTTCACATGATGCATCTAAATTATTTAATTGAAATTTGTTAATTAGGGTGAAATATAGTCAAATTAAAATAGTGAGTATGAGCTTGACAATTTCACCAAACAACAATTTTTAGACTGAGCCCAAGTTCAAATGAAAACATGCATTTTTTGAGGAAAATGCATATCCACTTTGAGGCATTAATCCAAAATAAAAATAYAGACATTAAATTGAGAAGAAGGTTAAACCTAGATAAATATGATGCCRAACTTTAGAAGTGTAAAAGGCCTTTCACTTCTAAAGTGCAAGAAAAGGCTATTGCAAAAATTCCCTTACCTATGGGAGATACCTAGCATCTCCCATTGGATTAACCTATCCTTAGCAAGGAAAGTAGTTAAAAAGCATCAATCTAAAAAGCAACTAGGATGCTACTAGTATGRAAAATTAATCGATTGTACAAAGGAACTTTTATTTGGGATGCTCGGTTTGAAATTGAATATATATATTTGACTTGTCATAAGTTTAGAAGAATACTTTTTAATTTGTAAATAACTATCACGTGTTCTCTTGAGAATTGTTTAGGATTTAATTGTAGGAAATGAAACTCATCATCCTTAAAGTATGGAGGATCATTTCGAAAGTTCGAGTATAAAATATGTTTATCTTTCCAAATGAAAGAYTATGTAATCTTTAATAYGGAACATTCTATCCTCTAAGAAGATCAAGCTTGTGAGGGATTGATTCCTTGTTATGGAAATCAAGGACAAGCTGACCATCACCCCTCAGCACATCTTGCACAAACGCTTCTCGAATTTCCAGGTCACTTAATCACAAATCAAGAGATCAAACATTTTTCGACATCATTAATTATGTGGGTKACTTTATTTCAAGTTTATCTAATTACACTCCTATTTTGCCGGAATTGCTCAAGAAGACTGAATGGATTGACAAACATACACAAGCGATCAAATTACCTATACTCCTGAAGAACAATTAAATGAAAGCGAATCACTCTTAATCAATCCATAACATGTTTTCTCCAAAAGATACTCTTCTCTTATTCCAAAACATATTACTTAGTTAATTAAACCTTCTTCCTCTTCCTAGGTAAAAGAATATGTCCAGGGCAAGTGATTTTTCTTCTCATYTTGTTTCTGCAAACTCAGAGGAGCAGTTCATGCTTGACTATCCCATCACAATTTTCATATCAGTGGATGAGACCTCCATTAGGATATTTGATGAATCAAGCATTCAACAAGCCTAGAAGTGATGATGGTAAGGAAGGGTAGAGCACTCCATGGTCCAATCAATGTCAATGACTAGAATGGAAGCAATTGTGATATGGAGAATAGAGCACTCCATGCCCAAAGTGGAGAAATTTTAGAAAGACATTTGTCTCACCAACTACACACAAAAAAACTTAAGCCACCACTAGCAAGAGAAGCAGTAAGTATACCCTTTATTTCTACTTTTACTTCTAAATTGAGTAGTGGATAGATTTGGTAACAAGCTGTCTATAGACTRGATAGAGTAATGAAACAGTAGCATCACTAAAATCGCTATRCTTGTGTGCTACTTTTAAGACAAGCAACTGAGGACTARTCAAATAGCAGCATCACAAAATCTCTATACTTGTGCTACTATCAAGACAAGCAACTGATACTTTCAATAGAAGATAGCTTTCTTCAATTATGTTCTTGTGCTTTTTCTTTTTCTATTGCTATTAATATTTTCACAATTAATAGTACTTGCATTGTAATTTGTATCAAGTYGGTACAGCACTCAATCTAAAAAATTGTTCATTCCCTYTGCATGTCGTGGTCACTTTACTCTCCAAAATGCAATCTTTTTTCAATGGATCCCTTTGTCAAACCATAAGTCATCAGCTAGTGGCAAAATTGTTTTGTCATCTCCATCATCATCAAGTAACTGTGACAAACATACTCAACTCAATTGCTCTTCACATAGACATACCATAAGCAATACAAACTTCCCAAAAGCATTAAATAACCTTTTACCTTGRGTCGCTGCTRATAAGCTTTCCTCTTGTGGAAGAGGTATAACTCAAATAACAAACTATTATTCATCCCTAGTGAATGTATACTTCTATGCACTGCTATTATAGATTGCATATCTGTCCAATAAGTATAGATTACCCAAAATAACCTGGAAAACATCCAATGGCACCTTACCTAATCAATGTAAGACTCATGAAGAGAAAATATGAATGTGCATTGGATGACTACACTCAACACGACTTCCTTCTGAATCCACCCCAACAAATATGGTTTTGGATGTTTGATTGTCTTGAGACCCAACTTCTGTATCAAGGCTTCTAAAATAAAATTTCTTCGACTTCYCGGATCCATAATGGCATCAACCAAGCTGATCTTCACCTATAAATTAACAACAAAAAGTTTCTCTTTGGGTCTTTTTCATCTAACCCTAGCTTCCTTCCTATGGACCCTGTGTGGTCAAAGTTGCCTTCTTTCTCTCCTCATTTTGCCTTAACCCTTTCGGTTTAAGATGAGGATATTTCTCCCAGCACTTATCCATAACATGTCTAGTGGCTTTACAATTACGACAAACTAAACTTTCTTTTCCATTAGACTCACCTTTCCCCTTAAGCTCATCCTTTTGGGTGTAGGGACCATTAGAATACCTCTAGATTGCTTTTCATCTCCTTTTGTTTCATTCTCTTAAGTTTGCCCTCAATGGCAATGGCCTTCGCGCTAGCTTCTGCAATAGTTTCCACCATGAATAATTTCAATTCCTTTCGGGTCCTTCAATGCAATATCCCAAACTATAGCTTGATTTTGGAATTCGATGGTATAATCTTGCACGAACTAACTAAATTTCTGATGCAAGTTGAACCACTTGAACCATCGCTCTTCTAGAAAACCAACTAGATAGAATTTCTACCGGAGCAATTCCTTAAACTTCTTTCACGATACTACTTCACCGTCACCATATTTTCCATAGGATTTCCACCATGTCAAAGCGTGAACCAAGGGTTTCAGCATCGCAAAAATAATCTTCTCTTTTGACATATAACCGTAAAGAGTAAAATAGGTTTTCGAATGTTCAATTCAACCATTTTATTTCTCTATGTCGATGCTGTCATCATACATAAAGATCTCGACTTTGAAATCAATCTTCAGAGTTCGAAAAGAAYGCTACCTCCTTGATGCGTAGTTCTGAYAGTAACGTMCTCTTCCTCTTCTAAATMTGCTTCCCCCTTGTCATCATCAGAATCCAAAGYCATTTTCTTTGGCCTTTATGAAGGCTSGACTTTCTTCTCTTGTTTGTTGATGTACTCGGCCAATTGTTGAAGAGTTAAACTCATCGATCTCATCTGTTTTTCTAATGCATCAAGTCTCTCTTTATATTTTAATATGCTCCAAACTTCTTTCCTCTTGGCTTCTTAGCTCTCTAAGAAAAAAGAACCTTGCCTAGTTTTCTGTATTGTGATYGAGTAAGGATYATACACAGGAAATTCATACAGAATTGAACTTTGCTTTGATACCAACTTGATACAAATTACCATGCAAGTATTATTAATAGAGGAAACAAATAGCAATAGAAAAAGAAAARGCACAAGAACAGAATTAAAGACAACTATCTTCTATTGAATATTGAGAAGAACTAGATTACAATACTCGCAATCTTTCCCTCTCAATACCTCTAAACAAATACAACTCGCATTGTTTCTCCTTGCTTTGACTTCATCCAAGCACCCCTTTTTATAACCTTGGATGAAAGGAATCTACTAGGTTTAGGAAATCAACTAGTTATTGGACTCCTAATCCTATTCCAATTTTTTCAATTTGTGCAGCTTAAGAAGTCTAACAAAATATCACTTAATAATGATATCTATCCCGAAAATCCCACAAGGAGCACTAAACCTCTAAAAAGGATACACCTATATCAGCAACTCCAACAGTAAATCTCCACGGACTACTAAACAATCATAATACCATATCCTCATCATGACTTCCAATAATAACTTTCTTGACATATAGATCAGGTAATAGGGACTAGTCAGTCCTTACTTCCTATCTCAAAAGTAGAATAATAGTAAGACTGATGGTTCAAAAATGGTGAATAGTTACAACACACCACAGACATTAAAAACTACATTAATATACTAATTCATAACTAAAGAGTGTTGAATTGTGTATTTACATGATACAACATCCATTTGTAGCATAGTCAATATAAATACYTGATTTAAAAGATAYAYATAAAAATAATTCAAATATATCATATCTTTAGAAGTCAAGCACATTAAATATATAGAGCAGAAACAAGAGCGAATGACATGCTAACAAGAGCAAATACCACACTATATTTTACCTTGGTATTGTTAGCCTAAACTTTTCCATTAACTTTAATCATACATGTTGAATAATTGAAACTGAAGCCACTTTTCTTTTCCAAAAGTTCTTTAAAGATACAATATTTTTTTTCAAGGTCTTTAGATGATTCTTCACATGTTCTGTGTCACAACACATACTAAACTTCATTGCAACAATCGTTGTTGCAGCTCTATAAGCACCTTTTGTATATGAACCTCTAATTTTTTAGCCTATGAGTTTTTGGTCAAACGAAGTATCTACAAGGCATCTATCCATCTTATCCGTCCATTTCATGTTCCTTTTGTCATTCATTGACAAGCCATCTTGTTCCCCATCCACCTTTTTTAAAAAAATCAAAAGGCATAACAGTTAAAAGCAACCATGCRAAAGGTAAAATCAAAGGTAAATATGCCTAACTGCTCRAGTGTTTCAATCAAACAAATGATGCAACAAAATAAATTGTCACGCCCCAAATTCAAGTTGACCATACCCCAACTCGAGTTGTGACACGACCGTGACCCAAGGTTTCCCTTAAGGTCACAATGCCTCCTACAAAACAAAAGGGTCTAGTATTTCATCGTATAACCAATAAAAAAAAAAAAAAAGTAACCTCGAAGCATAATAGCTCAACAAGAAACTCAAAGAAATTCTTACATAGATGAAAAGTAGCCTCCAGTAAAATAATCTATCTAACTATCTAGGCCCCTTGATTTGACAACTTAAATATATTTACCCTTCATATTGGATTGGTATTGAATAATTCCTTATTACAAATATAACAAAAAAATTATAATACAAAAAGAATAAATGTAATAAAACAATAAGAGTTGACTTCTATAGTGCGTAAGGGTACTACTCATCGCCACTATCCTAGTCAAGAGTTCCTAGATCTGCATCAATATTAGGAAAAGGAGTGAGCTTCTCAGGCTCAGTAAGTAAAATTGGGTTCCCTTGAACGAGCATATTACAACAAAAATATTTTTAAAGAAGAGCCAAAATAGTTTCAACATCAGTAATAACTTCAAGATTGGAAAATCAGTAATTTGGGGAGAATATCAATAATTTCATATCAAATTAGAAGTAGCAAATCAAAAAATATTCTACATATCATGATTTCTAACAAAATCTCTCCACATATGAAATTCATTTTTTTCTCTCAAAGATTCTTCTTCCCTCCACTCATGAATTAAGCTTGAAATGGTTTACTCATCTTCTATCACTTGACAATTAAGTTGTTCARCAACCTCTGTAAGAAAATTTTCAAATGGATCAACATTCTWGAGGTAATTTGTAAAACACTAAAAGCTAAAACAATATCTCCTAGTGTATCAACATTGTAAAAAGGGACTAGTCAGCTCCACTTCCCAAAAATGTGAATTATTTCTTCAAATTGCCAAATGTTATTTCAATTGCATTTCRCAATGGAGCATGATGATAATTGAAGAGTTCTTCAACATTTCTAGGGTGAAGCTCATCATTCTCTTTGATAGAGAGTACTTCTATCAATGTAAGAAAGCTAGATTTTTGCTAATATCCTACATCAACTAAGTRATATTTTTCTAAGAAAAAAATGAATCACCATTCAGAATTAACAATTGAAACAAAAAGATAGATCCTTTTTACTATATATTTGATTAACATTAACCTTGATGAATAACTAAATGATCTTTTTCACTTATTAAAGACATCAGAGAACGTAAAAAATCTGAGGTTGACCATTCTCACATTGTAAGAACAAATGTGAACTTCAAATCAAAAGTACATGTGGCTAACATATTTGTATTTGGATATTATTTTCTTTCTCTATATCGAGATACCTCATCATTTTATACTTTTACTTGAAAGTGTATACCATCCATGCTGTGATGCTCTCAGGAGACTCTAGGTATAACAAGTGATCTAGTATTTTTAACAAAAGCATATGCTCATTAATTCTCAAATTACCACAATGACAACACCATGAGCTATCATCTTAAGCAATTAATACAAAACAAATCTGAATTCAATAATACCAACTCTAATCGGATTAGCTATTACAACACCAAGCAAGATACAAAGGTTCTAGTCCAAAAGAAAATCACAACAAAATATCAAAATGACAACTCCAAAAGGAAATGCAACCCTCGCTACAGAGACATGACAAAATCCTACTAATGCATTTTATCTCCAACCCATAGAAAACATGTCAGGAAAATGGCATGCATGATGCTCATTGAGTTCTGTGTGTGCAAAGTGATATTTCTTTTTTTAAAACATCAAAATTCCCTTTTCATTCGAAAGTTGACACATAGAACTCAATACATAAATGAAGTTATTTCTAAGATGATGCATGCAATAAATACAATTTGAGCAAGTGAAAATTTTAATACATAGAATGTACAAACCTTAACCATTAGAATAATGCTAATGGGGCCAAGGATACCAGCTTTATAACCCCCAAATGAGCATTTAAAATTTTATCTGCGCCCTATCAAGAACCAAGTCTTTACACTCGTCGCTGCCAGCTTGCCACCTGTAGCCAGCATCCAATGTYAGTCTCTGGTTAACRCACTGGAACCATCACTGGAATCTATTTTTCTTGGAAAATTCATTTTTAATGATAAAAACATCAATTTTTAATGTTAAGTCCGCGAAATCATGAGATCCATTTATGAAATTTTCTATTTTTCCCACCATCAACACCCATTTGGACACCAACTCAACCCTTAGTCTAAAATCAACTCAAGAAGAAAAGATACGTCACATAAAACTTCATTTGCTTGGAAAAAATGAACATAAGATGTAACATTCTCTTTTAAGTGAGCTTACATTGGCCCAACAAGTTTGTTTCTTCTAGAATACTCAATGGTGTTGGAGGCGTGATAAGAGTTTAGGAAGGCAATTAAAAAAGAGTGAAGTAGAGAGCAACAAGGCAATGAAAACAAGTTGGAGTAAGGAGAGAAAAAACCAATGGTATGAAGTCTATAGTGAAAATAAAAAAGAAAGAGAGAGAGTGAAGAAAGGAAGGAAAAGAATGGAAGAAAGAGGGGCATGGTAAAAAAAGGAGGGGGTAAATTGGGTAGGAGGGCAGGCTGCAACTGCATGCCSACTAGGTGGCCTCCCTCCATTACCATGATTCAAATCTATTTTTGTTTCTTTCTTTTTTTCTCGTGACAAAATAATTTATTCAAATTAACACTCAACAATCAAAGATATTTAAATATAGCCCCCCCCCCCCCCCACCCCCAACAAAAGAAATAGATTCTCTAGAGTCCTAATACCAAAATCTTAAGTTTTAATTAATCATTATTATTATTATTTTAATTTTATTATTAATTCTTAGCACATAAAATTCCAAATAGCTTAATATATGAGAATTGAGGTTGTACAAATGGAACCTTCACAATCCAGGAAGAAGTGTGATAAGCATTGCTAAATATACAAAAAGATAATTAATTAACCATCACTTTTACTATGATTAAATACGTATTTACCTTGAGATAAGGCCAATAATTTGAATTCTTCCTAATCTTTTGAGGAAATTCATCCCCATTAGTTTGTCTTAAGAAAATATCTTTCAATGAAATAATGGATTTTAAAATCTCATAAAATTGCCTACTAATTGTCTTTCCTGAACATATAAAACAAAATTTAACTATGTGGTTTCAAAGATAGTAGGTAAGGGTGTGAAGAAATCTTGCAACCCACTCCTCCACATTCTACRTGATCGATCTTGAAGAAGATCTATTTGTCTAATTAAGTGAACAAGATTTGCGAACGCCACTTTTCCCATGCATAATTGTTTCCGACCATCTATATTTCTTAGAGATGAAGTATGACTAATTAAGTGAACAGATGATCRATTTAGCCTCAGTTATCCTAGGGTACTTGCAAAATTAAGTAAAATACTTTAGATGGATGACTAATTTCAAATAATTACATGTCTAGTATCTGAACCTCAAAAGAACTTAGTTTAACGTTTTAGGTATGCATGTTTGTATGTCACTAAGCTTAAATTATCTGAAATGAAATCTTAGCTAAATTGTCGTTTTCTACCAAATGACATTGTTGTTGAGTAGGTCGCGCTTCAATCACATATTAGTTTATTTTTTTCAATTTGGTTGTTCCTAATTCTCCATGTGTTTAGAAAATGGCTCAAAGCAAAGTTTCAACTCTAAGGAACTTAATGTTTTGCTTTGATTGAAAGGAAAAAATTCAATAGAACATTCATGATAGTATGAGGACATTTCATCATTTCTATAATCATGGATCATTGTAGGACTAAGAAACATTTATATCTGAAATTTTTGGTCAAAATGTGCAAGCACCATCTTTGTAATGAGCTGAAAAATGAGATAAAAATAGAAAAGAAAAATGTTTGAGATGCCAATGATATGATAACTCAAAATTCTAATCCAAATGTAGTATAAGAATTGAAATGAAAAATCAGTTTTAAAACAACAGAGAAAAGATAAAGGAATTAAACATAGAACAATAAAATTAAAGCTACTAATTTTCCTTACCATTTTGACACACAGGCGAGGCAAACTTTTAGTCCCACACTTCTTGCATTCAAAAACCATGCCTTGGTACTTCCACTTGCATTGATGGCACCAAACTACTTTCGCTTCTTCCATATCTCCAGCCCTTTCCCTCCAGAAATTTCCTAAGTCCCCTAACAAAATCTCAGAACCAAACAAGGCTAAGTTAACTAGGAAAGATGCCAAGGAAAAAAATGATTTCCAAGAAAATAATTTSCCTTGTTTGGTTTGTGAAATTTTTTAATGGAAAAGGAAAGAAATCAAAATCGATCAACAAATAAAATTTCTCAAATAAAAGTAAGATGCATTTATATTGATTTTGTAATCCTCAAGATAAGGAAACTATTTTTCTTCAATTGAAATGCAAAATCAAACCCAAATTTCTCTAAATAGTTTAATAAAAAATAAGTTCCAAATTTGCATACATAGTCAACTTGTACCGTTAGTATTTACATAAGTAACTCAACTAGATTTAGATAATGAGAAATCAAATTTTATAATTAGCCAAAGCTTTATTAGATTAGCAAGACATGCCAAGAATGCTCGAGCAACTTTCACATCTTGAGTTAATGCTTCATATACATTCATTAAGTACCGATATCATCCCTCCAACTTCTTCAATCTGGCAAATAGAAGTTCCTCTAAAAWGTTGTGAATATCTCCACGTTCTTCTAGTGYWGCTGCTAATGCATCTAAACCTTCCTTGAGATACTCACGTTGTACTTGAGTACATGGATATTTTAAATCCCAACAACTTGGACTGGATTCAGTGCATCAAATGGGAAAATTAGAAATTTGAATTTTAAATTTTTGATTGGATTGGATTGAGTGAAGWATTGACTTGAGTATAGATGTTGTTTGGATAAATTGTTTGTAATTGGAAACTTCTTAAATTTTGATAATTTATATACTTTTTAAAATACAAACTATCAAATCTTCAAGTTCAAGAAGGTTGATGTTCAATCTACTTGCAAAATTAAATTTTAATAAACGTCCAACACAATTGTTAATAGTTTAATCAGTATATTAAATGATTACAAGAACTAAATTTTAACTCCAACATAAAAGTACATTTGAATAAACATTTATTTAGTATATAAATGATTGTAAATTAAATTAAAMATTTAATTTGCAAGTGGGGACGAGTTGTTCGGTGTGACAAACTTGATAAAAGAGGAAAAGTTTTCTTCATTGGGACATACCAAAAAAATGACTTTTTCATTGTAACCAACCTAAATTACTACATATTATCCATAAAAGAAAAGATTTTTACAATGAAACCATGCTTGGATTCACTTTAGTAGTAATGTGAGCCCAATACATCTTTAATTTCCTCACTAACAACATCAACCATTCTTGTTTTCTTTTTCCTTCGTTCTTCACATTGTTTGATGTTGAGCTTGGTGGTCCCTTTGAAGAAGAGGAGATTTAATTGTTTGCTTCATCTTGGAGATCAAACTCATCCTCAACTTCATGAGGGTTATTATCATTAGCTTTCAACTGTACTTGCTTTTGTTTGGAACAATAGCTCGACTTTCAGTAGCACGATTGTTTCCAAATATTTCATCTAACTTCTCAAGATTTAGAAATGGAGTATAATGAAGGTGAGAAGCACTTTTTTTCCTATTAAAAGGAAAGAAATCAATAAGCCAAGATAATAATACGAACAAGAAAGTAAACACAATATTCATCTAAAAGTTACATGCATATTCTAAACTACCTATTTATGCTAGTGGTAAGAAAGAAATCCAGATAGATATTTCCATCCCCAAGAACAAAATAATTTTTCGGGACTATAGATGCAAAAGCAATAAAAACTAAGTAAACATCAGGCTGACAAGAAAAGAACATAACAAATCACATTATTTAAGGCTCCAACAAATGAAAAACTCGAAAATATTTTCRATTGACATGCCTAGAAGCGSTGACGGTAAGGAATGGTAGAATACTCCATGGTTTAATCAATACAATGACTAGGAYAAAAGGAGTGGTAGAACATTCTATAACGACATTTGTCTCACCAACTACATATATCAAAACTTAAGCTAGCASTAGCAAGAGAAGGAGGRATACTCTCTATTTCTACTTYACTTTTAAATTGAGTAGTGAATAGATCTRGTAAYAAGCTGTCSATAGACCAGATAGACTAATYAAACAACAACATCACAAAATCACTATACCTATAMTCCTTYGAAGACAAGCAACTCCAACAATAAGGGTCCACAGACTGCTAAATAATCATAATACCAGATCTTCATCATGACTTCAAACAACATCTTTCTTGACATATAGATCAAATAATAGGGCCTAAGCAGTCCATGGTTCCTATCTCAAAACCAGATTAATAGCAATAATGATCATTCAAAAATGATGAATAGTGACTAGTCTAATCCACACCGTCAGACATTAAAAACTATACAAGTACACTAATTCACAGCTAAAGAGTGTCGATTTGTGTATTTACATTATACAACATCTGCTTGTAGCATAGTCAATATAAATATTTTTAAGAAGAAATATACATGAAACTAAATCAAATCTATCATATTTTTAAATTGACACACATTGAATAATATAGAACAAAAACAAGAGCAAATATCACTCCATTACCTTGAGATAATTAGCCTAAGCTTTTTTATCAACTTCAATCATACATGTTGAATAATTGAAATTGAAGCCATTTCTCTTTTCCATAATCTTTTCAACAATGCCAAGGTGTTTTTTCAATATCTTTACATGATTCTTGACATGTCCTGTATCACAACTCATACCAAACTTCATTACAACAGCTATTGTTGTTGCAGCTCTATAATCACCCTTTGTAAATGAACCTCCAATTTTTTGCCTCTTGAGTATTTGGTCAAACAAAGTATTTACAAGGTAGCTATCCATCTCATCCATCCATTTCATATGCCTTTTATCATTCATTGACAAATCATTTTGTTCACCACCCACCTGTTTTAACATAATGCTTTATCGAGTTCATGTTTCAGTCAAACAAATGATGTAGTGAAATAAATAGTTAATAGCACTTTTGAAAGCAAAGAATTAGGCTCAACATAAAATATATATATATATATCGTTAGAAACATAATCAAGTTAATAAATTCTAGATAATTTTATATCAAATTAGAAGTAACAAAGCTGTAATGTTCTAGAAATCATGATTTCTAACAAAATCTCTCCACATATAAAATGCAATATTTTCCTTTCAAAGATTCTTCTTCCCTACACTCATCAATTAAACTTGAAATAATTGAGTCATCTTCTGTCGCTTGATGATTAAGTTCTTCAACAACCTCTGCAAGAAGATGTTCAGATAGATCAATATCCATAAGGTAATTTATAAAATACAACAAACCAAAATAATATCTCCTCATGTATCAACACTGTAATAGGGAATAGTCAGCTCCATTTCCCCAAAAAATGTGAAAAGTTTCTTCAAATTGCCAAAGGTTTTTTCAATTTTATTTTGCAATGAAGCATTACGATGATTGAAGAGTTCTTTAACATTTTCAGGATAAAGACCATCATAATCTTTTATRTGATTKTCTGTATTTCTATACAGTATAAGAAAGGTCATTTTCAGCTAATATCCTGCTTCAACTAAGTAATATTTCCCTAAGAAAAAATTTTAGTCACTATTTAGAATATTAACCCTAAAAGATAGATCTTTTTTTTACTATGTAGTTAATTAACATTCATCTTGAGGAATAACTAAACGATCAGTTCTYTCGTTAAAGTGTCATTGAGAAATCTAGGATATGAGGTTGACKCTTCCCAYGTTAAAAGAAAATATGTGAACTTCAAATYAAAAGTACATGCAACTAACACATTTTGTCTTGGATAGTATTTTCTTCCTCTATATCGAGATACCTCATCATTTGATACTTTTATTACTCGAAAAAGTGTACTATCATTAGTTCGATGCCATGGGAAGCCTCTAGGTATAATTGGGGCAACCTCGTGTTGTTGCTTGTTTTTGGACAGTGATCTAGTACTGTTGCAATAACTTATACACAATACTTCTCAAAATACTACGGTGACAACATCATGAGCTRTCAYCTTAAGTAATTAATACAAGACAAATATGAATCCAACAATACCAACTCTAATTGGATTGGCTATTACAACACCAAGCAAGATACAAAGGGTTCTAGTCCAAAAGCAAGTTACAACAAAAACATCAACGTGGCAATTCCAAAAGGGATGGTAACCTTGCTATGGAAATACGACAAAATTGTACTAATGCATAATATCTCCAGTCTCCGGAAAACATGTGAAGAAAATGGTGCAACTAAAGTTCAGTAGTGAGTTCRTTGTGTGCAAAATGATATTTTATTTTTTAAAACCTCCACATTCGCTTTTTATTCAAAATTTGTCACATAGAACTTGATAGATAAAATTGTTTCTAACATGATACATGCAATGGACAAATACAATTTGACCAAGTGAAAATTTCACCACATGGAATGTACCAACCTTAACCATTAGAACAATGCAAACAGAGTCAAGGATACCGACCTTATAAGCCCGCAATGTGCATTTGAATTTTGAAACTTACCCCTTCAAGAATGAAGTCATGATTGATTTTATAACAAACGGATTTCTAGTGACTAATGCGCTGCACATAATCCAATATTCCCTAATGATTTTAATTCTAAATTCAAAAAAGAAAGTAGAAAATCATAAACAATAACTTAGATATACCTCTTCATCTCTCATTCAATTCATACGGCTGCCACGATGGCCTTAGAGGGTACTGGGACACATTTAGCTGAAATCTCATCCCCGCTTCCCCAAAAAAAAAAAAAAAAATGAAAGTTAAACAGAAAAAATTTGCTACTCAATCAAAAGCAAAATAAAAGCTACAGTTCTCAATTTTAATAAATGTAAATTCAACGTCTTATCAACAAAAATATCTGAGAAGGGAAGACAAGCCTTTAATAATAAAAGAAAAATTAAAAAATCTTTAAAAAGCTAAATTTTGATCTATCAAACATAAATATTAAAATATATTTCGACGCAATTCAAGCAACACTCCATGTCTACGAATTTGCAGCACACATCTAATACAACTTAGTTTCAAAATAAAACATACTACAACTTCACCAAAAGCAAACTCGAGCCAAAAATAAATCAATGCTTTAGTATTTTTGGGTTATGATAGCTGTCTAGTGCCTTCATATTGTCCTTATCGTAGCTGATTCATCTTGTTTTCTGCAAATTGATAAGGTTCATATGCACAATGGTTCTGCAATGACAACAGAAAAATATATTGAACATATGCCAAAGCAGAAAATCATTAAGCAATAAAAATATTGCATTTCACTTCTCAAAATCCGAATTTCAACCATGCTAGGAAATTTGACATGAGTTCAAGATAAATTTTCAAATATGTATGATATGCAATGTCCACYATCCAAGAATTGAGTTCCAAGWAAGTGTTTAAGAGAAAGGGAAGAAGCAAGTTTCTATAAGTGCCTTCATAACTTAAGCATGGAACCAAATGTGCCTAAGTTTCTGTTCTACTCATCAAACCAATAATTCAAAAATGGGAAAACCATCTCTAAGCACTAATAATCAACCTTATGCATGCAAAATTCATACACTAATAATAATTATAGGTTTAAAGCTTCAAATAGATGCCCACCCTGTCTTTAAACCTCCCCCTTAGACAATGCACACAACAATGAATGAGATTTCAAAGAGGATTAGGCATTGCCTTAGATATGAGATTGATACAAGAAATTACTATCCCTGCCTCCTCTCACCAACTACACTCAAACTTCACCCGAACAAAGAATTATTTTAAAAAAAGTTCAAGAAATAAATCATTCAATTTTGTAGTTCTACAACAGCAAATAACCAAGAGAATAAATCAAGAGAAATCTAAACCTTGTGCAATAAATTTCTCCCAAGAAGAAAGCCATTCATGAGTTTTAAATCTAGTTTGCCTGCAACAATAACAAAATTCTTAGCGAAAGCAATCTTGAAAGGGTGTAACCAAGAAAAAATGAATGATGAAAATTGTCCAGAAATGTTAAAAAGGAAAAGACTAAATTGAAAACCCCTTTTTATTATGATCTTTAGGCTCATAATCATATTTCTAGTTTGTTAAAAAAAGAAAGCAACCAAAATATCAACGTAAAGACRAATCACGACAAAAATCATATCAAGTCAAGAAAATAAATTCACATATAAAAAAGTAGGGAAAAAACATATCTTCAGTAAAATGTAAAGGATTTCTTATCTTTCTCTTATATAAGAAAAGTTAAATCTTTCTCAAATTCAAATTGATAAATCATAGTTCGACCTCTAATGTTGTGATTGGAAATCATAAACAATAASATCGAGGGAAATGGTTGGGCTTTTGATATTCAATGATTAGACATATTCTATATTTAATCACAGARCACTAAAAAGTTGACCTTTTTAGACGAYTCTAATTCAATAGGATATCCCAGATAAGAAACTTACAAAATACATAAAACTACTGAATTTTAGTATGCAACAAAGCTTGAATCCCATTGATCGTASATGACCACAACTCATTAAATCCAAAGAAGCAGAAACCAACAAATTTTAGATACTGGAATGAAGATAGCATAAACCTACTTACATATGAAGATAAAAGAAACCCTAATTTCTCGATTAGAGGCAAGCAAAACGATCAAAAGGATTAGGAAAGGTTGTTGGCTTTACTGTGGAATTAATTGAAAAATAGCAAGCAACGACGCACAAAAAGCTTTGCTGTGGGTGAGAGGAAGTAAGAATCAATTCAAGCCAAGGGCAAAAAGATAAAGAATTAATGATTTGCACGTCACTCCCATGAATAAGTGTGCAAGAGAAAAACATGTGTGAATACTCAATATTGTGAAATGACTAAAAGGTCCGATTAGACCAAATTTTAAGCTTTGCAATCTTGTATATTATCAATATAGTATACGCATTACATATTATTTGCCTAATGTTATGAATCATTTTTTTAATTTGGTATGTGAATAATGTAAGAGAAGGATGATGTTCTGGATTTTAATAAACAATGGTTACGGAGTTATAAAAAAATATGAAAATGTTATTTCATGATAGTTAAGGCTCCCATTCATCCACCCATAACTATTTTCATATCATAATTATGCAGGTAATTGGTAAGCCACATGTTTAATAAAATTCTTCCTTCAAATGCCATCAATATCCTTAATTGAATGGTAAGGCGTGAATAATCAAGGTCTCAAGTGAAATTTGACAACCACATGTCAGAAAAAAAATTTAATGGCTATAACTTGTATCTCCAATTTTAATTTGAAATACATTCAATATCCTTCTCCAAGATATTACAGCAATAGGTAATTAAAGATAAGAAAGGAATTTCAAAATAATTTCTTGCAGACAGAATTTAATGAATCTTGCTATAAACCCTCTTGAGCCTAACAAAGTCATTACGAACTGAATAAATTTAACAATGGCCTTGCAACTCAACTATAAATTTATTTATCAGTGAATCGAGACTGTTAGATTAGCTTAACCTAGTTAGGAGACTTTCATTATTAGCATTTTAAWAAATAAATAAAAGTATATGTTTTTGTTATGCTCTTGACCATCATAATTAACTTCTTGGACACCAACGCCAACTATCAATCGAGTATTGTGACATATATCTGGTGTGATAAGGCGGGCTAGGCAGGGTTACCGGTTGTGATTCTTGGACACCAACACCAACTGTCAATCGAGTATGTGTTGAGTATTGTGATATATATCTGGTGTGATAAGGCGGGCTAGACGAGGTTACCGCTTGTGATTCTTGGACATCAATACCAACTGTCAATTGAGTATTGTGACATATATCTAAAGTTAAGGGACTGATGGTGTGCAAGTCTAAACAATCTCGGCAGTTCAGTAACTAGTGGATTTGGTCGGTAGATGGGGCTAGCACTTTGTACATCTTTGCTCCCTAGAAGTTTGTTGTGCAATAGATGTTTAAACACTGCGAAAAAATTGTTGGATCGGATTGTGCATTAATTTGCCATTATATTCTTCGAATGTATGTCAAATTGCATTAAACGGTGTTGGCATAAATATAACTCTAGTGCCATAGTGGATGATTAGATGGTGTGTTGTCTGTGCTCAYAATTACCCATAGTACGCTACTCAAATGCCTGAAGTAGTGTTGTGATAGACTTTGTTTCGGGTGCCATAGATGATGAAATAGGAGTATCTCAAAAGATGATTTCTCTTGTCATTGGCCATAGTACGCCATCCTTAATGCAATCTCATGAACACTTATAGGAGTCCCACTGGGCATGCCAATTATGTTAAGCTTAGAAATTCTGTTTGTCAAATTGGATGAATGGATGCTTRGCTAAGCTACTCGGCCGAGAGTCTAGTGTTGATTAGCTAAGAAACCATTGTCTAATTCAAGAATTAATTCTAGCACATTAATGAAGTCATTAGATCTGTAAAAAATTTCTAATAGGAGTGGGTTCTTGAGGATACTAAAAAACGTTTTCAACTCAAGCGTATTAATGGCCAAATAAGAACTTGAGAGAAAGCTTGGAACGAAAATTGTTCCATATTGATGATAAAAATTGGAATAACTACAACTCTACTAATCCTAATTTTAACTAAAAGTGAGGCAAAAAGTTGAAGTAAAGCCATAACAGAACGTGAGTAATCAAAGATGTACATGGAAGACTGTAAAAGCTACATAGACAAACGAATTAACGTAAGAGTTGTCTTATTGATGTGTTTTCCTTTCCTCTAGCACGATTCTTTTTATTTTATATTTGTGTGAATCCTTAACAAGAGTCTTCATGAAACCGTCTTACTTAATCGTCAAGATTACACTTAAAATATCGTAATGGGATAGTGCTTAATTGCCTTAAGACTCAGTCAAAAGTGTTGTAAATCCTTATCATATCCAAACGATTCGCTTAATTGTTTATGTCTTCCATGACATCAAGGAGTGTGCTATCTTCGTTGACTGGGAATTGTCTACTAAACTCCATGTTCCGGTTGGTCCCTCAATTTTCCACAATCAATTCACTTCCTCTATCGATGATCAATTTGTTAACTCTAATGCGACCGATAGACTCAGACTCTTGGCTAAAATTCTGTGTCATCAATTATCAATACAAATTCTTGATGTTTCACATTGTTCCCACTTTAATTTGGGGCTTTTTGGAGTACTTTAAAAACACATCATTAATAAAAAGAGCTTCCAGATTCAATGATTAGCTTCGTCCATCGAATTACAACTTATTGTATGTGCTCAAGTAGTTTATTAATAGTACCCGTAGCTAATCCATTAGCATATTAATTTTAAGATCAATAATTATTAATTGATTATCATATTATAAAAGTATATTCAGTGACTTTATAGTTTTTTGGCATGTTTTGCTTAAAAAATATATATATTTTTATTTACAAAATAATTATCACTTGCAAGATGATTTTGAAATTTAAATCAAGTCATTCTTTCTCTAATTAATGATTATAGTTATAAAGGGGTTATGCAAAACAGATTAAAAAGAAATTAAACTTAGATGGCAGATTAAAACTTTCAATATTTTGTAGAAACAATTCAAATGGAACTTCTAATGAAAAGAAAATCTCCAGTTCCTATCCCAAAAATAAAAAAAGAAAAACAAAATGTTTCCGCAATCCCGGATGATGAAGAGAAAAGGCTATATGTGAGTTTCGCAAATCATTCTTGGTCCAGGGACAAGTTAATCTAGTGGGCTTTAAAACAAATTTCACGGGTCAGACTATAGTACTTGTAGATCCAACTCAACYAGGCTCCACTACGAAATTCTCCAGAAAAATAATCTCCCAAATAAAATATTTGGATTRGTTCTTTCAATTTTCCAATGTTGGGTAAGGCCTCRCAGCCCAAATGCWSCTAACTGCTGAGGCCTCAGACCCCAAATCCTTATTTAAATTTTTTTTTTTGGGAAGAACCTTATTTAAAATTTATGATCAACAAAGATATGATATATAAATAATTTTCGTATTCTTCCTTAATCAAAAGGTGGGGATTCAATTCTTGTCAAAGTATTCATTATATTTCTCTCATTGTAATGAAGGTATTATTCTCACTTCTATTAGATGTATATTTTAATTTCGATTTATACCGTAAACTTTTGGAGATGTGAATTTATAAGTGATTTGTAATTTTCATCAATAATGTGGCTCCTCTTGTGATAGTTGAATTAAAATTAAAAGGAAAAAAATTTCGTATCAGCACTAATGATGCATTGCCATTGATTTAATAGTCCTCATTCAAGTGTTTGACTCTTAATTTCCGAAAGAGTTGAAGATTTAGTTATTTTATTTGAAGTAAATTATAATTTCGAAAAACAGGCACCTCAATTGAAGAATGGAGATAGAAATGGTGGGGACGCCAGTCACCTTTCGACAATTTCAAAAAATCTTATATAGAAATAATATTTTTAAAAATTTATTAAAAAATTACCTCAAAATTACCATTTTATTCCTAGATATCTTTATCCTTTATTATCATCTTATGAAAATTAAATTTCCAATCCGGGTTCTTAGCTGGAGGTTTATGTGCAGGACATGAACGGAGCACTGTTTGCCCAAAAAACTTGACTGTTCAGACAACATCATTGGTGAGCCAGCACATGAAATCATGAACCTAATTTCCTAATACATATGCAAATCCAAAAAGCAACGGTAAGGAACCTCTGGATCATCTGCTTGCTGTCCATTTATCAAGCATTTTTGTTATATTCAAATGAATCTCTCCTCATAATGCAGATAGCATGGACCCTCTGCATCACATGATTCCAAGCATCCCGTAATTTTATCAAAAAAGAAAAAAGAAAACCTTGTAAATTATTTGTTTTGGCATATAGGAAAAGGGCTCTGAAATAACCACGATTTCTATTTAACTAAAGGACCCACGAAAGCCATATAGAAAAGCGCTAGACTTTGAGACTCCACACTAGCTGATAAAGAAGTCTTGTTATCACTCCCTTTCCCTCCAACTCGAACTTGTCCATTTTTCTTTCACGTGAACGTTATATCCTTATTCCTTTTCACTAAATACGTGCAAAACTTAACCCCCAAAATCAGACAAAAACCCTCTTAAAATCGTAGCGTCTTTTGCCCTCTCACATCGCTCTCCATTAGGTTATGGTCCTATGGGGCTTTCACACCTCATGCTCTTGCGGTTGAGAGATGAACAGCTACGTAAAATGACAATTTCAAAAGGTTTAGAGAACGATGTTCTCTAATGTGTTATCATCTATCTCAAACTCTCTGTTCCAATCCTTTTAATTTTAATTTCATGAGAACATTTTAAAATCTCAAATTTTCTTTTTAAGCATTCTTCCTTCATATGGGGAGTCATAACTTGTACTCAATTATAAGTTCACGGATAAGGCTTTATGAAAAGAATGCTAAAAATGGCAGTGGAACAAGAATGTTATTACAAAGGTTTTATATGCCAATAGACCTGATTTAGGGATTCGTTTGTTTATCTGTCATATTCCAATGAGAGTTTAAAACAGATTTGGATCTTCGAATAGAGGTTTAATKAACTTAATTAAGACCAAAAAATAAAATTAGTTGAGGAGCACTAACATAAGAAGGCTACATACGACACTTGATGTGATTTCATTGTTTCTTTGTATCTTCTTCCTCTGCACGTCGGTTATCAATAATAATAATACGTGATGGGGTTGGAGCGTTCTCAACATTTCTCACTTCCAATAATTTGTTTAAAAAGAGAGGGAAATTTTGTTTTGAAATTCTTTTTCTTTGATTCTGATTTGCAAATTAAATTGTTTTTGTAAAGCAATTTAAAGATACTTTATGTAAATAAATTGAGAACTCATTTTGATTTGACGATTATTCTACCAACTATTGCGAGTCTTTGGATCGACATAAAACTTTGAAAACAAAATTAACCAATAAATATAGAAAAATCGAGAATAGTTGATTATCACAACTATCTTTACATATTAAGCTCTTAAAAAATGGCATAAARATTTATTTATTTTATAGTTGATCCATTCTGTTTTGACGTGAAAGACTAAGTGGGAAAGGATGTAATGATTTATGGATGTTAACCCCAAAGAGTGGTTATTTAATCTAGTAGAGGATGGATGTCCCATTTGAGTTTTAATAGTATTATCTTTTGATAACCAAAGAAAGAGAATACGTTCGCATGGCTCCAAAAAATAAAAATAAAACAAAGTAAATGAGAGAAAATAAATATGGACACGTGTGAAATTAAAAATCATGCTAATATTAGAAACTACTTGGGACATTAACAGTATGCAAAAGGCATATCTGTATGAAATTTAAAACTACGTTGTTCGACTTATTTAATCAAATTTACGTATGAAGTAAAGAATCACTCTTTTCTTTATTAATATTTCAGAGATTTATGTTAAGGGTATCTTTGACATTTTACTCAAATCCAAATATACCCAGAGACTTCACTAATGTACCCGGATTAACCAGAACTCAAAGTTAATGGAATTTGAACTCCTAACCAGTGTGAGATGGAGCATGATTTTAATCAAGTGCTCGAAAAGATAATACGAACCACTCCGAAATTTGTCAAATGGTAAATACTCGAGTTTCAAGCGTTTGAAAAGAGGATGCATCTTTGATATAATTAACGTTGGTGCTCAAATATCCCCACTTAAGGTCAAAAGTTGGTTATGGTTAAGCTGAACTGTACTGTCACGTGTTAAGAAATGAATGACGGGTTACTTTTAGACAAGTTCGTCCAACTGCTCCTTTCTGAATCATTGTTGCCATGGCTTTATGGTGATCAAAAACATAGAATCTTAATTAGTTGCGGAGCGATGGACATCTCCTATATTACTAAAGGCCCAATTTCTTTTTTTTTTTTTGTTTGAATATGAAGGCCCGATTTCATATACCAAGTTATGATCAATCATTACCATGCTCACAATAACTACAACAATAGGATATCCAAATTATAATTATTCTAGAATAAGTATTTAAATTGAAATTTTATTTTTTTAAGGGGGAGAAACTATTTAGAAACAAACACAAATTCCTCGATTAGTAAAAATGCTTAGAATTTTTCTTTCAAATTATAGGTTGAGATCTCCAATTATTTATATTGCTAGATATTCTGCCCGTCTCCATTCAAAATAATTAATAATAATCATAAACGTAAATGCAAAAAAAAAAAAAAAAAAAGAAGGCGAGCTTTTGCCTTGGCTCAATGGACCATTACACATTCTTTAAACTGATTTATCACGTTAGATAAACTCCATCATTTGTGAAAAAATTGAATTAAGAATTCGTAACCTTTTAATTTTTGACTCAAAAAATAAGAAAAAAAAATTGGGATACATTTGAATGCCCAATAAATTGTTACCGCCCATGCTCCTTTGGAACAGCATACCCCCATTGTCAACAGAGGTGGCTTCAGCTTCTGTAGTTTCATGGACATCCGTCCCCGGTGGCGGAGGCGACGGAAGCCAGACGAAGATATCTTCATTTTTTTATTTTACTCTAAAATGACACCTTGTCGGATTCCGCCGTGGAGTCACGAACGGAGTAGTTTACACTTTACGGTGAGCAATGGCAAAGGCAACGGTATTCACATTGAGACTATAATAAAATCACACTGAAAATGCTGTCGTCCAACCTTTGGATTTTCCTTTTCCAGTCTGTCAATAGAATCTCGCTGCTAGCTGTTCTGTCACTGTGCCTGCCCTTATATGTAAAACAAGCAGCCAATAATTATATCACGGACGCTTCCCTATTAGTTTCTTGGTCAGGTTTTCTACAAAACCAACGCTTTTATCTCATTATTACCAAAAGAGAAACGCTTTTCTTTCATCTGTATAAAGGCGTAAAGGAACACTTCTTAAGTCTTGCACTGGGCCTCTTCCATGTTATTATTCATCTCCCTTTTCTTCTTTCTTTCATTTCCCAATTAGAGACTTTCAAAAGTCTCGATAAAGAAAATAATATTTGCATTGGGACATTTTACATATTGCGATTCATCTCATTTTTCATAAATGTGAAGTTGGGTTTAATAAAATCTTGATAAGTAGCGAGAAAAATACGATCGAACGCTCATTTGAATGTTTACATTTCAACGTTTTAAAATGAATATTCTTCTTTATTTAAAAAAATGTATAATTTTATATAAATTTTTATCACTACCCACTATGATAGAAATGACGAGTTTTACAAACCCATTTACCTCCTAGCCAAATCTTTAATTAGTAAGAATAAATTTGTAATTTATATATGACTAAATGCTCCAATATATATATGTATATATATATATGAGCGAACAGCCAAACACAAAAATAAACAAGACAAACTCACAAATATATACTATCATTAAAAAAGTAGAAACATATACAATTAACTCGTGGAAATAAATTCTTTAAACCATATAATGTAATTAAACCTAATTAAACCATATAATTCTAACCTAATTAATCTACGAGTTAGAAACTTTCCTATTTTAGAAGCTCATTCCCCCTCTCTCCCTGCGAAACCTCAATTGCTTCTCATTATGGACTGGAAACCTTMGCAACATAAGTATTAACCAAAGCAAGGGCATTGCTAGTCACCTCCTCAACTCTACTGACATGACCACAGACGTCTGCTTTCGTAGGGCCATCAGGAACATCCTGAAATCCATCCGTACATGTGTCCTCATTTGTTAAGGCTGCACTCATCCATGTCTGAACATTGCTCATCTGAAACATGAAGGATTCCCGGGAGCCACCCATATGAAGCCCGCGCATCTGCTGRAGTGAGTCCTTTATTTGGTCCACGGCGTCTCCGAAAACCGAGAAACAATCGTGAAGAGCGGCTGCAACTCTCGGCTCTGCTCCATAGTCGGCTTCCTTTGACAAGTTGTTGAAGTAAATTGCTGCATATCTTGCTCTGGATAGGCTTACTCCAATGGCTATGCGAGCTAGCCGACCGGGGTCTTGTTGAACGGCGTTCGCATAGCCCGAGAGGGAGTGGAAACATAACTCTGGGTACCGCGTAGTTTCACAACTCCTACGGATGAAATCTGTGTCATTGTTAGCGGAGATCGTGGTGGTGGGGGAAGCGGCCGGAGCCTCCGAGGAGAAGGAGGTGGGGTCAATGAGAGCAAGGGTGGGGATTGGCTGGAGGTGGAGGAGGAGGGTTGCCAAGATAAGGGGGACAAAAGGAAGAGGAAGCTGAGTTTTCATTGTTCTTTTGTATGGAGGATGATCACTACTACTAAGCCAAGGTTGTGATATGGATCCGTTATAGTGGGAATTCCAAGTTGAGTTCAAGTATATGTAGGCTCATTCATTAGCTCAAATGACAATTTTGCCCTCAATTTCGGCTGTCCTTTTCTTTTTCTTTCTTTCTTTTTTTCTTCCCCCTCTTTGGTGAAAAGGAATTTTAAAAAAAAGGAATMAAAGAAGTTAAGTTCTCTTACTGGCACATGTTTGTATTATTGTGGTTTGTAAGTGGAAAATCAAATAGGGTTTCGACTGTTTCAAGAACCAGGTTTCACGATTAACATATATTTTAGGTTACAAATATTAAATTAAAACTACTAATTAATTAATATTACTTTCTACCAAAAAGATTACTAGTTTAATACTAGCTAGGRTCATGTTTTTCTTTTTATTTTGACCTTTTCTTTATCCTAAATTGTATGTGAGRAATCCAAATAACATAAATCTTCAAGGGTCTAAATATATAGGTTTTGGTGGTATTTTAGGTTTATCAATTAAAAAGATTTTAACTATAATTTTTTCCTCATGGAGCTTAGGCAACAGTTGCATTTTAGTGCACTTATGCTTACAAAGTTATTGAACGAATATTTTAACAGTCGAGTTAACTCGAGTAAACTACAAAAAATTATTTCATAAACTAATATCATTTTATATTTAATCGCATTTATGATAATTTTTCCAAAATAAAATTCTTGATACTTGAAAACGAAGTAAAAGAATCGATTGATAATCATTCAAAAATAACTGGTAGTTTTTAAAATTATTTAAAATWATTAAGTCCCTATAATATTGATTTCATTGGTGCTATCTAAGATTGTAAATGACAATGGCCAGCAAAACAGAAGGAGATGTATTAATTATTTTCAATTGCTAAAACATATACAAAAAGATAATGGCRCATTTGGGTATATTTCGGCAGATTCTTTGATTCACTACCAYATGGGAAAAATTCTTATGACCTTAATTTCCTAGCATTTCATATCTATTGCAGGCTATGTTTTGGTGTCTTCCATGAATCCGTACTTATGTTGTTGTATGAGCAAGCACAACTTCGTTTCTTTTTAACGTTTCTAACCATAATTAATTGTTCATTTTTTAATACAACAAGATTTTCATTATTATTTATTTTTTTGAATCAGCAAGGGTGCCGACTAATACTTCCAGTTAAATATTAGTGAGTAGTTGATACATTCTATTATATCAAATAAATTTCATAATGCATGTGATAAATATGTACATGACATTAGTAGTTCAACGAACAAAATATATTAGTTATAATGTATCTATTATTTATATAGTATGATATATCTAATCGCATTTAATTAATCGTGCACTAAAAGTTTGATTTTTAAATATTAAAAGCTCCGAATCCATTTAATTCATGAGCGAATAGAGCATTAATCATAAAGATGTCTGCGATACCATATATTTAATATCACTAAATCATACTCCATGAATATTAGTAAGAATTAGAGTTTGAGCGTTAACGAAGGAAGAACCCTAATGCTTTGGTGAGGAAAATAAGCTTTCAAATAAAAAAAAAAAAAAGACAATTCAATTTATTAGAAGCACTTAATTTTGAATTAAATTATCCTGTCTCGTTTATATATATAAAAGAAAAGGTTAATTATATATTGGAGTGGCACCCGGCTACGATAATGCAGACAATTGCTACAAACACAATACACTCGACATGATTATTAGCATGTGGCTTCACTTCTAGGGTAGGTGTCCATCCATTAATCAAAAGCCACAATCCGATTTTAAGGTTGACTACTATCTAATTTTGTTCTTAGCATGTGACTATACACCTCCTAATTATGCAAATATAATTTCAGAATTCTTGCATTACATCTTTCTATKTTCAAGTGCAAAAACAGGGGCATAAATGGGAATCAACTTATTTGAAGAGATTTTGTGATGATTGGTTCTTGGAGATTAGGGTATAATTGGAAATTAATATATGCTTTTGCGCATGCACAAGTAAAGAAATAACAATATAATTTGAGTGGACTAGTGGTGGAATTTTTGCTTCAGCTGAGCATGCTCTTTTCTTTCTCATGGACCATTCCGGCCACTRGCACTACTTCGCGTCGGTTTGGATCTRATGTGCTTTATATTTTTTATTACGTCGATCAAGAATGACGTGTATATATATGAAACTCTTTTATCACCTCTTATGAGCATTTCGTCTCACGGTTGAAGTTAAAATATAATTCTAAAGTACAATTATGAGTGTGATCCTCCGAGGTCGGCTGACAAACAAAGCTTCAATGAGAATATTAAATAGCAAAGCAATACCTCTTGTCCCTTTTGACCCAATTTACCAAATTTATGGAAGACGCTAATGAGATAGCGGACTTGAACGAATTGCCAGTGAGTTCTGATAAAAGGTCGTAGTGACCATACTTGGAATCTGACATGTGGCCAATAGGGTTGTACAAGAGTCGAGCATTTATCAAATATATACCATTACCAGGACGGGATTCTAAGTTAATAGCTCCAATAGGAGAAGGTCTGGCCTGCAGAGTGGAGTAGAGAGTCCATATAATTGGATGTTTGCGGTATTGTGGGAGGTCAGAAGCCCTAGCCGACCACCTCTTAGAGGTAGTTTGAGGGGAGGAGGAACCTAATCCAGCTCCCCTCTCCGACCAAAAAGAAATCAATTCCCCCATGCGTGCCATCTCTGGTGCGTCTTCAGTGCCCTTCCTGGAACCGACATCAGCCACCATATTTATTTATTTTATTATTTTTATAGTATAAGGTATTTTTTATTTTAAATTGATTATTAGGTGTAAAAGAAYTTGATTAGAGAAGGTTCACTTGACATTTTCCCTCTGCAGAAAAGATGCACTTACCTGATGGACCAAAAAGGTGGTGTTTTTAGTTGGGGAGTCGGAGCTCATGTGCCCTTCTGGTTTCCTTTGCTTCAATTGAACTAATTTTCTCGACTAGGATGACTATATATATTMRAAAAATATCTAATTTAAAATCATAAAATSMATATGAAATCCAAAATGTCATTCTTTAATTATGATAGCATTATCATTTAACTAGCTAATGATGCTCACGAAGCCAACTAAAAGCTCAAAAAGCACCAAGAAAAACATATTCTGATAGCAACCATATATAGTATCACAACAGTTTTGGTTARGACATAGATTAGGTAAGATTTTAGGGAAAGTAATTTGGATGAATAATAAAGTTTTACATACTGTTCTCTCTGGCATTTATTCTTTCAAAACTCTCAAACCTACTCTACAGGTAGATGAATGGGATGACTAGCTTTTCCATTTCGTAGGTAAATAAGTTGCAAAAATAGGCAGATTAGAATCAATTAATTAGATATTTGTTTTAAGGAGGAGTCATCATCCTTAGTACAATCTCTTCCATTCTTTGAAGAGGATGCTTTCAAATTACCTCCTCTAGTTTGCCCAAGTACCAACTCTTAATACCTTCCTCTATTCATGTACATAATGTAAAGAAAYTCTTGTATAATATGARTATGTACTAAATGATTATTTATTCAAGGCCATTCGGACATAATATGACTGTGTGTATTAAAATATGAAGGAGAAAGAAACTAAATAAGTCACGTTATCAGTCAAGAATGGAGCTAGGAGTGGGGAGAGTAGCTGCCTTTTCGACATTTTTTTAAATATTTTTACATAGGATTAATGCTTTTTAAAATTAATATAAAATTTTCGTTTGAAAAAGTATCATCACACCCTCTTTCAAATAAAATTCTTGATTTCATCGTTATTATTAGTGTTGTTATAGAGAGAGTATTAAATGATGCATTAAAACATTTGAAACCATAAAATCATACATTAATTAGTTAATATCTTCATAGTCATGAGCTCCTTTCGCAATCAAACTTAATAGGAAGAAGAAAAAGTCACTGCGTTCAGAAGATCGGCTTTCGACCGTTGAGTTTCATCATTTGAGTACTGCAAGTCCACTCTAATATGGGTCCAAAGGTGCTTGACAAAGTAACTTCCAAAGGTCTTATCCACAAGTACAAAGGCCATGCCACACATAACTAACATGTTCAAAAGCAGATTTCGATGCCTTTGCCACCGCAAATCATGCCATTTCGCTTATTGGGTGATTGATTTTGTTGCCTACTTTTTCAWAAGTATCCAAGTCCTATTCCTTTTTAGGTCCATATTAATTGGATTTAATCGMTAACATATTTMGTAATGATCTTAGAGTTTATTCTTTCGAAACCTACCAACCTCCCTATAGGAATGTACCTGGCCATCTCTAACTTGTGAAATTGGTGTCTAATCATATACATCAACGTGTTCATTAACAGGGTAGTAAACAGGACCMGACCCTGACCTCATCTTCCAATGTCGACGGGCAATTATCTAAGTTCAGACGTCCTCAAAATGGTAGAAGAGATTAGAAGCCAGAAGCTGTCCGTCCAAACAAAGCACCCCCTCACATGCATAAAGTACAACATTGTGATGAAGCAAGAAAGCAAGTTCTCGTGAAAGAACTGACATTAGATACCGGCATTTTGTGTGCTCTTGTGACTTGGGGGACCAACAAAATCTATTATTACAAGGAGAGACCATCCAATATCAACCCTTGCTTTCCACTCAAACTATCTGCTGCCTCATGTTGCCTTGGCCCTAAAACGCCCACTGCAACCAAATGAACTTCAATTCTACCATTTTTTTGAACACAAATCATTAACTTTTAAGACCCTAAAAGGATAAGTTCATATTACACAATGCAATAAGCCGCGAGTTTGATTCTCCTTCAACGCATATTTATCCTATCTTTTTAGGGACATTACATTTTTTCATACTAGAGATGCAATTTTCAATCACTTGATATTTTTTTTTAACTACATGATATTCAAAATTTTTAACTTTAATTATTCAAGTTCGAATTAGGATGGACTCATAAAGAAAGTAAAATTCTTCCAATATTATTTGCTCCATTCACAATTCTCAAATCCCCGACCTTATTTAAAGGGTACAAAACTCTTTACTATCTTAACCAATAATCAATCCCACAATTCTCAATCGAAACCTTAGGTAAAGATATCAAATTCTTTACTATTTTAATCAACTACTGTTATTAGAGCTGCAACTACTTTTGATGCTTGAGAACCTCAACGATCAAGAAAGAATTTCCCAAGCTTTTTCTTGACAGGGATCTAGAAAAGCATTTGACTGTGTGCATATTTCTTAAGATTATAGAGGTTAATTATGGAAATTTAGATGGAAAAGGCCAAGAGTTAGTAGTTGAAATGATCAAGAATCCAACAGTAGTCTTCATTGAAGACGCGAAACTATACCTCGCCGTGATTGTCTCCAAAGGAAAGGGCCATCTTTATCTCTTACATTGACCAAATTGGTTTCTTTTACATTATAGCCTGAAAACATCATTGGATTCATTTGTCATTTCAAAAGCTTGTAAAGATGGTTTTGTGCTTGCAGCGGGAACCGAGGGCCCGGATTTAGTGGCCTTTCAGCTGAGGTTTGGAACTTTAGTCCCCTCAAAAACCAGCAAAAATGAAAAGAAAGTTGTTTAAAATGACCAAATGGTGAAATGATTGCAGACCATATCATAGTCTTTAAATCTTTATTGATGGATGTTATAAAGATTTATTTGCCTTTGGATAAGCATTCTCATGATAATGACTGCAAATGGATACACTCGTGAAATTTTATGATTCATTTCAGAATATGAGATTCAGGATTGGACCCAATATTACTTAAAACTTTGCTCAATTTAAGCAATTCCTAAATGATTTTGGCTTCAAAGTTTGAATAAGTACGTCCTTGCATATCAGATATGCTGTCCTACATGATTCTGTTATTGGGTTTGGACTCAGGTAGCCAAATCGCCCCGGAGGATTGCTGAATTCGTTGAAGGCTCTGTTATGGACTTTGGAATTAAAATCTTTAGTCAGTTTCGTTTCTAGAGGTCGGTTACTGGCCCAACATTTTCAGTTTAGCTATTTCAATCACAAGCAAATAGACAAGTATAGGATAATTTCATAAAGCTTTGGTTTTTTTTTTTTTCTGTTTCCTTTTTTTTTGGATTTATTAGGGTTACTGGATATGAATCTAAGTTAAAACTTATTACAAAGATGCTTTATAATCATCTAAGACCCTTTAATAACTCGTTTCTATAAAATTTTATCAGCAATTAGATGTTTAAACTAATATTACATATCATTTATCACTAGTTTTCTTCTTGCTTCGAGGATAAAATTGTTTCAACGAAAAAGTTGTTCATTGAAAAATTCATTTCGATTCAGAAGATGGAATTATAATTTTGTTGAAGAAATATTTACTATAACTTTTTGTTTGGTAATGAAATTCTTTTTTGGTTGAAATAAATTTTTTTCAGTGAAAATATAAAAAATAAATAAATATGAGTTTTCCGTTGAAGCAAAATTTCACATTCCGTTAAAAAAGCTAAACAAATAAATTTTTTAGCAAAACCTACAATTTTATTGGTTGAAACTTCAATGTAATTACATCCTTAAAAACAATGGTTTGGAGGAGGTAAAGGTTATTTTTGTCTAAATTTTATAGATTTATTAGATGGCAATGCGTTGACAGAATTGAATATGTTATTCAAGGATTTGATCTTTAGAATATTGCATGAAGTGCAGGTACACACGATAGAGGAAAACATTATTATCATCAGTTACAAGTTYGAGAGAATTTTTCCTCCAAGCTTTTTTGATTCAGTGGAGCACTTGCCAATCCACTTATCGTATAAAACTCTAGAGGGTGGACCAGTTCAATATAGGTGGATATATATCCTTTTGAAAGGTTAGTAATATAAATACTTCTAACTTGCGTTCATATATAATTCGAAATTTCTTACTTGTATAATTATTCTTTTGTTATCCAGCCTCAAATTTTTATATACTTTAAAGAAAAAGGTCAAGAATAAGGCGCAAGTTGAGGCTTCAATATGTAATGTCTTCATAGTTAACAAAGTTTYAAATTTTTGCATGTACTACTTTGAACATTCTGTCTTTAGAAAAAGCAGAAGAGTAAATCGAAATGATAATGGTGATGGTGAGGACTCAAGTCCCTCAAGCATTTCAACTTTTTGCTACCATGGGCATCCATCAGGTGCCTATAAGACTAGGTACCTTATAAATGATGAATTTAGTATGGGTGCACTATGTATTTTGTTGAATACTGATGAGGTCCAACCATATGTGGAGTAATTATTTATCTCCCTTATGAATATCATGTTACGATGAGATATGCCTCATGGTAAGAAAAACTCAATTCATTCAAAATCTCCTAAGAAGAACAAGAAAGGAAGGCCAATTTGTCAATTCACATCCATATTATCTTGGGTTCCAGAGTCAACACCTTCACCTTCAATTCAGTACCTACCCACTACTTCGAAGGACGTCTATGATTTGTCTACTCCGAATGTTGAGATTAAGCATACAACCCCCTATACTAAGCATACCACTCATGTTGCTCCTTCTACCCATGATACTGAACGTTCTCATGCTGAGCATACTCCAAACAATCAGCCCACTCATGATGTGTCGTCACCCTAGACCCATCTCTAGTGAAACTATGCCACAATCATTTGATAACTCCATTTTTTCTGATGCATCATCATTTGAGGATAAGATTCATTGTTCGATAGAATGACATGAGTAAGTGTTCTAATTATTTCTTATAAAAAAAGACTAATATTTGATTAATAAATTTTTTTCTCAATATTTTGAGTAATTGTCTTTATTATTTCAGGATTTTGTGCAATGATGACCTCCCAAACAAGACTACGAAAGCAACTTKTTTAATTGTAGAAATTCAATTTTTGGGTCCTTATCTGACTAGGAAAAAGCTTCCACAAAATGTTAAGGACATGTGGTATGCCAAGTGGAAGGTAAGTGGGTCATTTAGTAGATTGAAATTTAGCATTGTTCATTTGAGATTGGTAGTGACTTGAATAAATGGTTAATGAAATTTAACAAAGTGGATGATTGTCCATTAGCAGTAGGGAGGAAGATAATAAGTTGTAATGGTTGTAAAGGTGTGTTAACACAATTATAGTAGAAGTATAAGGCTTTCTTCAATCCAAACACACTGCCTGATGCTCCTAAGGAAGGGAGTGCAAGGGACAGAACAAGGGCAAGGATTGATAACTGATAGTAGGGATTGGAATGGAGGAGAAAGGCAACTATAATGTTTAAAGAAGGTTTTAACATGTCCAGATATCTATCATACACTTTTAGGATCTGTTTCAAGATATCTATCATAAACTTTTAGGATCTGTTTCAACATGTCTCGTTGCTCTAAAATCCAAAAAATATTTTTCTACTAAAGTAACTTTTATATTTCAAATGACGCAATGATGACGTTATGTACTTTGTGCATTTAAAATAATTCATCACTTAATTCATTTTATATGAACTTAGATTTGAGTCTGTTTTTTTCCGTATTATCTAGCGAAGTTGGAATTACTTTTTCATYATTTTGGTGATTTGTAATCATAGAACACATATATGTAATAGTTGTTTGAACTCTCATCCTAACCCAGGTCATATACTGGTAATTATTTTTTTAGTAGTTCAATCATTTTAGAAAATGTATGAGATTAACTAACTAATTTTTTCAACCATATGAAACCTTGACCTATTTAGCCAATTTACCTAGTTTCATTTAATGTTGTAAAAATCACTTCTCTATCAACTCAATTGGTTATATATTGTCATTCTATCTGTTTGTACCTAAGTGGCTTTTCGTAACAAGTTCTAGATGTACATAGTATGATTTTATGTTTACTTTTCTGTTAATCTCCTTTAACTATATTCTTATTGATGAGTCTTCTGGTTAGTTGCATGTCAACATTTTTAATGAATATGACAAGGCTTAAGCCAGTCTATTTTCCATGTAGTTCGACATGTAACAGATAAAAACATCATATGAGGCATCTGCTCTTTGAGGAATAAGAAGGCTAAGATGTATCCAGTTATATTCCAGAATGTATAAGGGAGAGAAACAATATCTTCGACTTGCAATTAGGAAATGTTACTGCTGCATCAAGGCTTGTTCTTTGGCTTGTAATTCACATGCAATAGGAAAGAAGAAAATAAAAAATGTTAGTGGTCAATTGATTAAATATTTTTGGGGTTCATTTTAAATTTGTGTAGGTGTAAAATTTTTTGTTCAACTGGTTAATAGATATGTTGTATTATGTTATATTTCCTTGACTTGAATAACTGAGTCGTTGTTATATTCATGTTCTCAAGTATATAGATAGGTCCATCAAAAGGGCACCTTATGTTTCTTTATTATTATTATATTTTCTTTACCATCTTCAGACTCTAGATTGGCAACAAAGATACGAAATTTATGGAGAATGTCTGACTAGTACAAAAATCTCTTTATGCATGGAAGAAATAAATATTTAGTAGGGATATCCATATCTTATTAGAAGAAAATGCTTGAAATTTCATATTTGATTAGAAGAAAATTAATTTATTGTCATAGGATTGAACAAAAGTAGCGTTTTTCTTACTTTTGAATTCTGTTCTCATTGGGTAATTAAGGATCATAAGCATCATTTATAAATTATAATCCTGAGATTGGAGCACTAAGAAGCCTTAAGCTAATAACTGATKTTAGACATGATAAAACCTGAACTGATCAATATTATAACTTGCAAATCAAATGATTTGCAATATGATCATTAATGCCGACAAATAAACCCTAGTTTACAAAATTATGTACAGTATTCCGCTTTAAAATCTATCTTACATTTAAATACTTAGTCATTATCAAGTTGTATGGAAAAAAGAATTCAAAGCCACTTGAATACTTAGTCATCACCAAGTTGTCACTCACTGAGCTTCATGTAACATCTATTGGAGATATTTCAAGATCTTTTGGTGGTTTAGGAATCTCATAAATTAAAACTCAAATTTGTCATCAGTAACAACTTGTAGGTACTTCTTGGATGATTTTTCAGCATTTTCACTTGCATTGGCTCTCTTTATCTTCATCAATGGGAAAGACAAGTTTAATAGATCTCTCACTACATAATKTAACATTTTCTATAGAACAAAAAACTAGACCTACAAAAGGACCAACTGTTGTTGATAAATAGCATTGAGAAGCCTTTAACAGCTTCTCACTATTTCCAACACTAAAAAGCTTCTCGAACACTTTCTCCACTCCTCCTACTTAAAGAATTCTTGCTCAAAATCTCAACTTTCCTATCCAATTTTAGTTAATTTTGGGGCCAATCTAACTGCAAATTCACATAACAAAAAATTTAGCCAACAACTAAGCAAATTCTTGAATGATCACAACCAAAAAAATTCAAAAAGCTAAAGAAAACATGAAATGAAGTCGTTGTGTTTTATGCAAAGACATGTGATTGCCATGCTCTAGGATGTTGTTCGTGATATTCTGTATATTAAATTCTAATTTAACCTTCGCGTGGAGCCTTAAAACTTCTTTACTCTGCCCAATGTCAAAAAACTTATTGGAATGACAATCAGGTAGGAGTCTTTTGACAAACCTGTCAAACAAGAAACATAAGATGCCTTTTGGGACTCAATTATGTTGGAATCCCCAACCATATTTTCTCGGGTTCAATTTAATTAGACACAATCATGGTGAAACATATATCGCACCCTTTGGAATTTTTTGACATAGGAACAAATAAAACTATAAAAAAAAAAAAGGAAAATGATAGTGCTAGGCATGTAAATATTTAGTTACAGAAAAAGAAATGAAATAGTAAATCAAATATCCAGCACATGCATAATAAATAGCCTAAAGCAATGTGAATAAACTTGTACATTGTGTCTTTAGTTGACACTTTACGTTCTTTGTATCATTTCTTATTATTTCAGTTGGCATCTTTAGTTGACCTTAGTTTGCCTTTACTTCACTTGGGCCGTGTTTATCTTTGGTGTGCCTAAGACATTGAATCATAGATCTTTATGTAGTTAGGAGTTTGAGGAATTGTCATAGTATTTTCATGTCTTACGAATGTCACTTACAACTAATATGCRTATTAATTTACAACCATTTTGCAAACTTAAATTATTGATAGACTGACTTATATTGCTCTAAATATCCTTAATGGTCATGTAGAAAAAATACAAATAGAAGAACAAATACAATGTCGATATGATGGGGAAGTGGGATAAGAAAGGGGGTCAAATGTTTAGATGGTTGTAAAGCCAGGTTCGCAAAGGAAAAGTTGAGCAAAAATTCATAAAGGATGAGGACTGTGTTGTGTTATGAGCACATCGAGATACTRAAAAACTTAAGAATATCTCAAAGATTATGTTAGTTAATAGAAACAGTGACTATGGAGGCTTAGGGATCATACGTCATTTCGGAGGATCCATCCTAGAGACGGCATAAAAGAGGAAATTGGTATAAGTAATATCAATTATATTATAATTATCTAATATTTCTTAACTTCTATTTTATGATTGAAATTAATGTAGGAGGTCAAGTACAAAAAAGGAATACTCTGAGTATGATGTGTGTCTTCACACGCAAGAAATGCTAAAGAAGAGATTGAACAAGTATTTGAACGTGAGCAAAAAAATTCTAGCTAGGGAAGAGATGGAGCCAGCGGGGCCACAACCTATCTTTATTGATAAATGGTTTGATGAAACTTATGTAAGTATATTGAAATTCACTAAAATCTATGCAATTGATGTTTGAATTAATATGACTGTTTATTATGAGATGGTGGAAAGATCAAGGATTAGATTAGTTTGTTAATAGTTGAAATCGAAGAAATTAAGGGCATGACCCCAAATCAGATGATTTTTTCTTTCTATGGTATGGTAGTATTTAGAATGGATAGAGATTTTAATATATTAATCCTTTTTTAGGTCRTCGTGATATGTAGTTTTGCACTAAAAGCCKTTAGCAAGATCATTGAAGTTTTTAGTTCGTTTGTTTGTCTATCTCATTTAATAACTTATTTGATGTAAAAGCACTAAGTAAGTTGCTTTTAGTTTTTGGCAAAATGAGAAGTTGGATGCATTTGATCTTTCTGGCATTGGAAAATACTTGGTTGATCTTTTTGAGAGAGTTCGCAYATATGACTCTTTAAAGTCCACAGCCTGCGGTATGATAACTAAAGAGGTGCATTTTAAGTCTCTTTTTAAAACCAAATCACAACTAATAAAGCTTGAGATGAGCCCACAAATGACATTTGCTAAAGTTGATGACTTGCAAGGGGAAATCCACAACCTTGAGGAAAAGAAGAAGAAACTCCAAGCCTACCTTAATATCATAGAGAGACATCAGCAAGAAGTGTCCATGCGTATCCATGAAAGCCAAGAAGAATTAAAGAAGTCAATGACTTACAAGGGGACCTTGAGGAAAAGAAAAARGAACTCCAAGCCTAACTTAATATCACAGAAAGACGTAAGCAAGAAGTGTCCATGCATATCCATGAAAGAAGATGTAAGTCGTTGGTTCCGCCAAGAAAAGGTTGCTGCAATAAAAAACAAACCTTTTCAATCTGACAAGGTCACGAAGAACTTGGGAAGATATGAGAGAGCTCCTTGAAGCAGGCAAAAAAGAGATGATTAATTTTAAGTTCAATATTTGAGTGAACCTTATCCCTTGCCCCCTATTTGTGTACTTGTTTAAATACAATAAATAAATAAAGTTGGAAATTCTTTATATTGCATCTTTTAATTTTTCTCAAGTATTAAGYTACAAACTTTATACTTGCACGAACGATGTTTAGTTTGTTTTGTTATGAMTGAACTCAAAAATGAAGTTTCGAGTTGGCTATGTATCCTTAAGAGGGAATCAAGTCAAAACGTAGTTCAGAAGTGTGAAAGAATTTATGGGGGAGGACCGTAAACAGTTTAAACCTCATGGGCCAGGAGTGTCCAATTTTACCAACTTGAACTTATTAGGTGTTTAAGCAGTTTCACCACATGTGACACCTTTGATGGTTGTTTTCCGCAGTTTTAGCTCTTGCAATTTAGGCTCGCTCAGTTGAGGAGCGTTTTGAAGCTATGTTGAAGTTTTTAGATAGTTTTAACTTTTATCAATGAGTAGCAAGCAGTTTAGGCTCATATACCAAGGATCATTTGCATTTAGCATCATTGACTCCTTAGCTTCAAATTTTGAGGAAATGTTGCCCACACATTGAAATTTGAGCTTCTTCTCATATTTAATTGACTCCATGAATTCCTCGACTTTGATTGGTAATGATACTTATTTTCATATAATGCTTATGAGTAGCCAACTCTTCAAATATTTTCAGTTGAATGCCTTTAAGGATACATATTGAAGACCCTATTACATGCTCTAGATGCACATCTTGATTGAAGAATTCTCATAAAGTTGATCTCTACAATTTCACTTAAGTTCCTCCATCGATCGATAAATTCAATGATAGGTTCATTCTTTCACTATCGAATTCAGCTTAATTTTTAGCATGTTGATAGATCACCGAGTGCTATAAAAGGGATCAAGAGATTATTGCTCGAGCTCAACTATCGATAGATCCAGAAGTAAGATCTGTGTACCAATCAAAAGTATCACCTTTAACAGATGTAACATCTGCTTGACCAGTAAATTGCCTTTAGTACCTGCATTGTTATATGTTTCAATGATACTTTGAATTTCTTTTCCCATCAAATTTTTGAAGCTTGGGAGGTTGATAACCATTTGGCGTTTGAAGACTAATTATCCTCARTATATGGTTTGGTGAACTCTAGAGAAGGTCTGGCACTTCCTTCATATTTTTCGTCCATTGTTTTCRTAATAACATCCTTCAAATGACTTATTGAGATCAATACATCAGAAGAAATTGAATGTTTTGTACTTCAATTGTAGTTTCAAATCCATATTCGAATTGAGATTATACTTGAGAATTTGATTTATTTCCCTAGTACTATTGAGGCGATTCAACAGTCAAGCAAGTGTGATATGTTGCTGTTGGGAAATTCTCTGCAATTCCTTCTACCAATTTGGTCAATTTTGTGATTTGTTCTTCAAAAGTAGAGATATCAACCATCATAATAGACATAATAGATGAAGTTATAATCGAATCTTCACGACATAAATTCTCCAAGGGCAAAGTTCCTCTGCGAATAACAATTGCTTCTATCAGACTCAACACTATCTTGTTTTGATTTTTGAGGATTACATCCCTGATCTAATTGAGATATTGTCATTTTGGAGATGTGATTAGTGCAATTGAATATTGACTTATTTGTAGCTTGTCATTCCACACAATTGTCTGAAAGAACTCTTGCCCTACTCCACTTTATAAGTTTCATGTAGGTAGCTTGTGCAATTGAATCAACATTTGCACTAGCATTTGCAACATTGGGAAGAGTAGCCTTATGGTGCAGTTCTTGATAGCCATTGATATTACTTGAATTTGATTTGGAGTGAAGAGATGAGCGACAAAGAATGTCCATTGGGCGTGTCAAAATTTATTTATACAAATATTTCGTTTGCAAAATATTATAACAAGTCAATAAAATATGTAATAAAATATAATGTTATAAATTTGGTAGATGTGTTACAATCTTTGAAACATTATCAATTTGAGAGTTGGATCCATTGATTTTTCTCTTTGGGATTTGATTCCAAGGATATCATAGCTTGATCTCGGATTTGACGGTGATTTGGCTTGATTGAAAGCTTGAGAGACTTGGAAAGGAAATGTACTTTTTCCTTTTAAGCTCTTTCATATATATGATCCTGACATATTTTCTCTTATGCTTTGCCCTCTATTTATAAGCGTAGCAAGAGGATTTAATTGGTTAGTTCCAGGGGCGATGTGCACCATTTGATTCGTCAGTCCTTGATTTTTACTAGTCGGACATTGTCATCCTTGACACATCTCATTGGTCGAGACAATAAATTTGGTGGAAGTATTTTAATTTGGAATTTCTTTGTTTTAAATAAATTATGAAAATTTAATTCTGTAAAAGAAAATTAGTTTTTTATGCACCTCAACTATTTATAATTCTCTATAATATCCCAAATTTTTTCTTTTTACTTATTTATATCCCTCAACTATTGTGATTATCTATAAAGATCAATAAACGTTTTTTTACTTATTTATATACCTCATCTAATTAGGAGTCTCCGTAAATATCTCTAATTTTTTCTTTTACTTATTTATATCTTTTATCTAATTAGAAGTCTTTATTTTTGCTCTACTACAACTCTTAACGATGGAATCTAGAGATTCTGCTCACATGTCATGTACTTAAAGGCTGCAGACCTTTTTTAAGGTAAATTTTGTCATTCCAATGGCATTCCCCCTATGTAAGTTTGCCCAATTTTGTTAATATAATCAAAATATCTAATGTCTTCGAAGGTCAATTTTGTCATCTCAAGCCATTGAAAAGAYATTTGTTAAAATTGACAAAAGATTAGGAAGGAGAATGGCTTTGAAATGATAAATTTGACTTTAAAAAACTTTTGAGCCATTTAAGTATAAGACACATGAACAGATCCTCGAATTTCGACGTGAAAAATGGTGGCAGGGCAGAAAGAAAGGCACATAGTTAGATAAGGACATAAATAAGYGAAAAACCAGCTCAAAGATATTTACAGAGACTCTTAATTAGATGATAGATGTAAATAAGTAAAATAAATGTTCGACGATATTTACAAAGAATCGTAAACAATTGAGGTCTACAAAAAGCTAATTTCCCAATGCGCATTTACGATTGTTTATTTATGTCATTAAACTTTTTTTCATCTTATTTGTCCTTCAAATATTTTAGACTGTCTATTTTTGCATGCCACCACTTCATAGGGTAGTTAACAACATATTAGTCCACGTGACAAATAATTGAAGGGTAAAATAGTAACTTCAAGTACCAGCTTAACCAAGTCCAATTGAAACCATTTAAATTTAAAAAAATAAAAGAAAAAGGAAAAAAAATATAAAGAGGATGAACAGGTCTTGTGCAATTTCTGCAGACCATTTCTCTTCAAACCATGCTCGAAGGGTGGCCCTGTATGTTCTCTGTTCCTCCTTTAGTATGTCATCTTCAAACCATTGCTCAAATTCTGTTTCCCTTTTCTTTTTCTTTTCTTCATCATTTTCTTTCAATAAACAAAATCTAAATTTGCCTATGATTCTGAGATTTCGGTCGGGTCAGACTTGAAGTAACTGTTTTAGCCTCCAATTAATTATTATATGGGATGGTCCGTCAGAAATAACCGTATGTAATGGTGACAGAGAAAAAATAGACAGCCTAAAAAAAAGAAGTTAAATAAACAGTTATAGAAGGAGTAAATAGTTTGATGACGTTTTTACGTCTTTCATACTAAACACCTACACTGTGTATCAAGCGGTGCAGTTTTATAGACTCAGAGCCTCCTCATACTAGACTACACCTATTGTATACCCAAAAGGCAGAAAAGGAAAAGAAAGAGCTCATTGAGTTTGATGGCTGTCTTATTACCCCTAGGTTTCTTCGCATTTAGAAATAGTAAAAAGAGGACGGACAAATATGAACAAAGTCCATGCAAAAGTGAAACAAAATCTAACCTTGTTCACATTTAGAAYTCATAATTCAGATTCACTCAAATTTCTCTACAATTATTGACGTTATACAAACAACACTTGACTTGCATTCTCAAATGTTCTATTTCCTCTCTTCTTTAATAAATATTTTAAGTTCTTAAATAAATTTCCCGTCTGGCGTTTTTAGTACAAATAGTAAAACAAATTTTAATTTTACCCTTCATTTAATATCACATTGGCATATATGTTCATCATATATCACTTAAACGTTTGTGGAGATAATTAAYGATACATTAATTAATTTAATTTTCTTTTAATTAGTATGTCCTTTTCATTCGAGACATTTATAAAAGAATTGGGAAAGTAGTACTATTGCATAACGTATATTAAAAAATCAACTCACATTGTCAAATATAAGATTGTGCCTTTTCTATAGTAGCAAACTGTGCCTTTTAAGTACAACGGTCATAAATAGGAGAACGAGATGCCCAATCCTAGCTGAGGACCACAAAACTATAATGCTACTACTTGAGGAACTACTCTTCCTTCCCCACCAGAATGTGAAGAAATCTCCATCCAAATCAAACTTCACTACAAACAAATCCAACGGTGGCAATCATTCGGTCAAACTTGTTCAGAATCCCCAACTCCATCCCCATAGCTCTCTCCCTGAATCATACTGGATTTGTGGGTCCCTCTCCAGTTCACTTTTCCGACCTTCCACGTGTTCTCCATCAACTGGCGGTGCACCCTAACACACCTCATCCATCCACATCACTGATTTATGACCCCACCGCCAATCTTAAACCCTAATCCCCGGTTAGTTGAACCGGTCAAGCACTCCTTCATCGAGTAACCCAACTCTCCACCAGTAGTTTCTGTCCGCGTGGCTTTGTGTTATTGGTTTCTCGCCCAGAATCCAATGACATACTTCCTTCCTTTATATAAAACGGTCTTCCGTTCATTCTTTACTTGTCTCAGCAGCAGCTAAAAAAAATGGCGCGAAAATCTTGCCATTTTCCGGCCTTTTTTTCTCCCATTTTCACCACTGCATCACTCCTTTTCCTCCTCTTTGCCACCTCGCTCAGCCACATCTCCGCTGCTGGTCATGACTACCACGATGCCCTTCGTAAAAGCATCCTGTTCTTCGAAGGCCAACGATCTGGAAAACTCCCCCCAGATCAACGTCTACGGTGGCGTAGAGACTCCGCATTGCACGACGGAGCTTCCGCCGGAGTAAGAACTCGCCATTCTCAACTCAAAACCTGTTTCTTTAAACCTGCATTATAGTCTTTTGACATTTTCTTTTATGTGCATGTTCAGGTGGATTTGACAGGAGGATACTACGACGCCGGAGACAACGTAAAATTTGGTTTCCCCATGGCGTTCACCACCACATTGTTGTCATGGAGCATAATAGATTTCGGAAGGAACATGGGAAGCGAGCTGGGGAATGCTTTGAGGGCGGTAAAGTGGGCAACGGACTATTTGCTGAAGGCCACGGCCRGGGACGGCATTATATATGTGCAAGTTGGTAATGCATTTTCCGACCATAATTGTTGGGAAAGGCCCGAGGACATGGATACTCTGAGAACTGTGTACAAAATTGACGCCAACAACCCGGGCTCCGATGTTGCAGGTGAGACCGCGGCTGCTTTGGCTTCTGCCTCCATTGTGTTCCGGTCTCGTGACCCTGCTTACTCCCGGCTCTTACTAAGTCGTGCCATTAAAGTAAGCCATTCTCTATATATAGTTACTGCAATTCTGTTTTTTCTGTCTGCAATGTATTTGCGTGGATAATTTGCACTATACATAAACTTCATATATACAGAAATTTAATTCTTTTAAAAAACTTTCTTCTTTTGAGAACAACAGAAAAAAAGAAAAATTGAACGAATGGGATAATTTATGTTGCAACATATGGTTGACTAGGAGGCTGGTTTTCACTTCTTTTTATACTGTTCTGCATCTTCCCATAAAGTGGAGTGTCAATTTTTACTATTTTTCTCAAATAGTATTCATTTTCCTATCATAATACTTTTGATTTTTCTTTTCCTTTTCTTCTTTTTTGGCATTCACAAAAGGAAAAATGAGCRATGCATAGAAAGCTGTGTTACTGAACTACTATACAGTAGTTTCTCATCAATGCAATATCGTCTTATAATTCCACATTTGGCCCGACAACAAAATATGATACATAAGACACTATTTTTACCGCAACATTGGACTGTTTCCTGAAGTAAATATTAGAAGTGATTTTGTCAACTACATTACGTGACAACACAGTACATTGGATGATCTCCCATGATAGGCACTGTGTCACCACCACTCACGGGGCCTCTTTTCGCTTAATAGACAAATAGTAATTAACTTTATCTCCCATTATTTACATTAAAATGCTCATAACAGTCCAACAACATAGTTTGTCGCCCGCACTGTGGAGCTTTTTTATAAAAAAATCCTCTCAAGAAATTCACAAATATGTCACAAACTCAACTGTAGGATGAGAATATCTTCTCAACGACATAGTATGATACCTATAAAAGGAGTCTTCCTTAAAGTCCCATCAAGATTCAAGAACTAGAACGTATAATCTGAACTGCAACTGGGTGAAACTTTCTCTTGTAGGCGGGGTTTCCTTTTCTTGTGTGGGGGGGTGGGGGTGGGGGGATTCAAGATCCTAGAACAATTCTTGTGAACTGAATAGTAAAATGGGAACATCTTATCACTTAAGGAGTTCCCTGAAAAATCATTCTCATGATGGCCCGTCTGCAACATGCATGAATATGTATGATAAATATGGAGGCCAAGCGAGAAGTAAGTGAGCAGATTTGAGATAATTTTTTCATTCTGAAATCCCAATCACATGCCAGGGTATGGTGCAATGCAGAAGGCTTTGATTGAGCAAAAAGACATGCTCTCCTACATTCCATGTATCTCATTAACTGAAGCATTATTTACCAATTGGTTGATATAAATATACTTATATAGTAGTAGTAATAGTAGTCCACTTCACGAGAAAAATTTTGACCGTTGTGTCTGAAAACGGCCTTGGGTTTTGTAGGTTTTCCAGTTCGCTGACAGGCACCGGGGTGCTTACAGTTCCAGCCTGCGCTCTGCTGTTTGCCCTTTTTATTGTGATGTTAATGGCTACCAGGTAAATATTACTCAAATTATTGCTTCTTTAGAACAACCCGTAGCTTTTCTTTTTCTTTTTCTTTTTCTTTTGGGTCCTCTACCTGTACTTTACCCTTCCGGATATGTACAATATCGAATATCTTTTTCCTTCTAGATATGTGATACAACTTTTTAAGGCTCAAATCACCTTATTAGATTGTGAATCAACTTTAGTCCGGATAATAATACTCATTTTACATATCTCTCCTTAACTAGAGGTAGGAAGCGCGACGCTCAGGACCTAAATCTGAAATTTTTCATGAAGAAAGAGCATTAAAATTTTATTATTTTTCTCTTAATATCTTTATCATTTAATTTCATATCTTCAAAATAAATTGTGCAATTATGTAGGATCAAATAGTGGCTTGGTTGTGATTTTGGGGTGATGTATCTTGAAAAACGTATGCAGGATGAGTTGCTTTGGGGAGCGGCATGGCTGCACAAGGCGTCAAGGAGGCGCGAATACAGAGAGTATATAGTGAAGAACGAGGTGGTGTTAAGAGCTGGAGAAACAATTAATGAATTCGGATGGGATAATAAGCATGCTGGGATTAATGTTCTCATTTCCAAGGTTAGAATTTTGCCCCCACCTAGTCTGGAATTAATTAAAACCTGGATAAGGAAACATTTCYWGCTATTCATATTAAATTCTTCTGCGATCTCTCTTTGTTTTCATATATAATTCCTTCCCTGCTTATCATATCATTGTCYCTTCTCATGGATTTATATTCTTCTTGTCTATGTGYAMTTTGACTTGTTATTACGAAAGTTCATCCAATCACATGGTTGAGATGAGTTGATCATCACCATTAGTTGGATTCCTCTTTGTTTTARTTGATTTCATGATCAAACHGTAAAGGGTCAATTATTGATAGTTTCTTGTGTGGGTTTCATGTGCTTGCTTTCACCCCTCTTCACAAATGTCACCAAATCTCATGATTCAAAGGACTCAACTTCAACTTAAGAAACCAAGTCAAGCAGGGGTATAAGCTTAAAAGCAGCAATTTCAAGAGAACGACCCTTAAGTATTTGAACTTGTAGAGATAAGAATGGATGGATTTACAGTGATGTTTAAGTCATGAATGATTTATTAGAACATTGCAACGAGAAAAGAGAAGGTTAGATATGTAGAGCCTATTATTACCTTTAGAATAGGCATTGTGGGGATTAAAGGGATGAGTGGTGGTCACTGATGCATGCATGTGCAAAAAGATGAGCGMGGGCAGTTCTTTCCATACTCAAGCTGAGGATATCATYAATGCATGGTAGCARATGCCTCTGCTGCTTCCCTTTTGAGTGAGACAGTGATTCCGTCGGAGCGAGTTCTATGATTCGGGGTATGATCGTCAATTCAGTTATTTAATGCTCTTTCTTTGACCTTCTCTGTCTTCTCTTCTTGGACACTCAACCCATAATGATTCCACAAGTCACATGTAACCAATATATTGGGACTCAACTTGAGTCTACTATTTAAATATATGCATTTGCGCGCGCAGTATGATATGATTAATAAATTTCTTTGAAATATTTGTCTTTTATTGGGTTATAGGAAGTGCTAATGGGAAAAGAAGATGATCTAAAATCCTTTCAGATAATGGCAGATGGTTTCATCTGTTCATTGTTGCCCGGAGTTGGTCATCCTCAAGTCCAATATTCTCCAGGTACTTTAATTTTTTTAAAATAATTGAGAATAAACCTAATTTTTATTTTTATTTCCTAATTTACTTATTGTTTTCTTCTGAATTGGAAAAAGGTGGACTGATTTTTAAAGCTGGAGGAAGTAACATGCAGCATGTAACATCCCTATCATTCCTACTCCTGTCTTATTCTAATTATCTAAGCCATGCCAATCGAGCCGTGCCATGTGGGGAGAGATCAGCAACTCCTGCCCTTCTCAAACAACTGGCCAAACGCCAGGTAATAAATAATATCCTAGCTAATTTTTTTTTCCTTTACTATTACCTATTTCACTTTTCTTTTTCTTTTTTTTTTTCCTTTTAAAACTTTTCCTCCCTTTTGGTTAAGCTAAAAATGAGATTTCATTTTTGTAGCATAGTAGTTTGCTTATGCTATTGGAACCAAGGGCACAGTATGGGATTTTTCCTCAATTATATCATTCCTTCCCCCGAAATAAAAAAAAAATGTACATTAATCGTCTACTTTTGTCTTCTAGAAATCAAGTTTTTGATTCCTGAATTATAACTTGCCACTCCATGTTTAGTTTTGGTAATTTAATAGCACCTCTGATTCTTTACATGATGGTCGTTTAAATCATATTAAGAAATTTTATAAATTATATAATTGAAAGGCTAAATTTACGGCACTTAAAAAGAGTCAAGAGTAACTATTCTTGATGTTTCATAATTGTTGAGTATCTTTTTTGTATTTCTTGGTGGGCCTACCAGGTGGACTATATTCTTGGGGATAATCCATTGAGAATGTCGTACATGGTGGGATATGGGCCACGCTTTCCTCAAAGGATACACCACAGGGCCAGTTCTTTGCCATCAGTCCACGTCCACCCAGGCCGAATCGGCTGCAAAGCAGGGTCGAGATACTATATAAGTCCAAATCCAAACCCGAACCCTTTGATTGGAGCAGTTGTTGGTGGGCCCAATATATCTGATGCATTCCCAGACTCTAGGCCTTTCTTTCAGGAGTCTGAGCCCACAACATATATTAATGCACCATTAGTAGGCTTACTTGCTTACTTTTCAGCCCATCCATGAAATCTTTAAGCAGCGTAAAGAGAGAAATGCAGTGGTGMGCGAAGGTCACCCTCTCTAACATTGTACCATTTCCCAATCAATGAAATATATCAAATCAGTGGAGGAAGAAGTGGCTTTTCTACCTTCTTTATTTCACTATTGGCAGTTCCTAAATTATGATCATCAAATTATTGATATGTCGGCATTGTTTGGTTCAATACTTAAAAGAAATTTACTCAAAGATATGGAAATAAAAATTGTTTTGGGTCAGGGCAGTGTGCATATATGACCTCATTGGCAAATACAATTCCGTTTGGGAACTTGTGACAAGTTTATATGCAATTGAATATCTTAAATTTATTTGCAAGTTTTGAAGAAATGTACAAAGTAAGATTTTGTAATAGTGATGAGAACATGACTGACCCATTATAATGTTTAAGTGCTCTTAGTATGGATACTCTTCAGACATCCTTGCAAGGGGAATTCCTCTTATTTTCTTACTTTTCCGAAGATGGAACAGATTGGCTTCACTTTGTTTTGTAAACTTCAGCTTGCCTTCTACATTTGATGAGTTAATACCTAGGTGTCTTTAGAACCTTATAATACCTACATTTGTTGAATGATAAATTCGGTTAGCGTATTTGATAATCAATTTAATAAAAGTTAATGTTGTTATTTTTAAAATTTTGTCATTTTTGTTTGCTTCTTTAGAATTGTAAACTTTTTAAGGATATATAAATATTACAATTACTCGATGAAAATAATAAGATAAATATAATTTAATATTCATATATTGTATATAATATTTACCAATATATAAAATGTTTTCATGTACACTACATCTTGAAACCATATTTGCAAAAACAACAACAATCGCGAAGGAAAGAAGAGGTAATATGCACCCATATATTTGAGTGCATTAAGAGGTGATAGGTTTAATTGTGTCTGCTGATACAATATTTACTAAACCTGTACGCATTGTACGTACGATATATTAAGTAAAGTTGGCAAATGAAGCACTCGGACGGGACTTGGCTGCAGGCATGAATGGTCCAAGTCCTTGTCCCAGCGATCTTGAATCACAAAACGGACTGGGCCGAGCTAAGCTCAAGGAAGGAAAACCTAGAACCGACCATAGATCCTTTAAAGTAACCGGTCGGGGCTGGGGGCCGACAGCCTTGTGATAATCAAAGTATTTTGGTTGAATAATGTTTAGAAAAATAAACCAAACTAGTATGATTTGCATTAGAGAACAATTAGACTATTTGATTCGGCCTTAGTAAAGATCTAAATGTTCAGAAAGATATTTCGTAAATAAAATTATGAGTGGAAGTTTTGTTTTCTTAGTTAAAACACTAATTTTAATTTGAAAAGTTATATTTATCTACTTTTATTAAATAAATCTAATAATGAACAACGAAAGAAAAAAAAAGGGATAAAGTCACCTTAGAGTGATGGAGGAGGTGAGTTTCACATGACCTTTACTGATTTCATTAATATTAAAAATATAAATTACATAGAAGGGAAAATTTAGTTCCAAAAACTTCTCGAAAGAAGTATAATAAATATTTAAAAAATTTGTCTAATATTCAAAAAATTAATACAATTCTAAGAAAAGTAATACAAAGATATGGAAGTCATTTATTCAATTTTATGATTCGTCTAAGTCTTCAAAACATTCAAATCTGCATTCAAGATAAATAAGATCAAACCCTTGTTGTCGGCTTTTGGCTTTCCACCAATCACTATTGCACATTAGAAGTTTTAATTTTARTGATAATTATCATCTAATATTCAACCGCTCTCACTGAACGCAATCTCAAAAGCCATGATTAACATATGCACTATCAAAATGTCTCTTGCCATCTTGAATAGTATTGGAAATATTTTGGCATTTTCACATCGCTACCACCAAAGAATGTCAAATTCTGGAGAATCATGATGCAATTCAGGACTCAACTCATAAACTTTGAACTCATTGAGGGTTAGCTTTGATGATGATGATGACCTTTGCCTCTTTAAAATAGAGTAAAGGTTGATCATTTCGGATCAAAAAGCTCTGGACGAAGAAGCCACCACCGATCTAAATTTGGGAGCCGTTACAATTGAATCGAAATCACCAGATTTCTTGTAGATATTAAACATTTCAAGCAAAACATTATTAGTTCTTTTCTTAAGAAGTAATAAGTCTCTCGCAAGAAACTGTCCACTAACATTGTCTTCAGTATCTAACAATTCATTATAAATAATCAGTAATAGATTCAAAACTCTAAACCTTCACTCGAGGATCCAAACAAAGTCATGCAATATAATGAGTCATATTGTCAAGATATTTAATTTTTTTAACATATTAAGTATAGTATCTCCAAACCTAGCATTTTCTTTATATTGAATAAAAACAAAAGCTATTTTTACTAATATTAGAATCATATGGTAAGTAATTGGATAATACACTACGTCAAAAAAGTTTATCACAATGAATTTATTGTGATGTTTCCAACAAATGTCAACAAAAAGGGTTTTCAATAATTTGGGATGACATTTACTACAAATGCTGCTATATGTGCACTTTAGACGATGTTTGCTAACAGAAGTTGTAAATGCATCGCCTCAATGTGATATAACTTGAAATTAGTGCCACATTTGCATAAATGGTGTTATATGTGGAATTCAGACAATATTTACAAACGAAATTTCCAAGAAGTGTTGGTATAAATATAATATCTGTCAACATTTGATATACATTAGTTAAAATTGTGGAAATAGAACATAACCTGAGACGAAATATGCTGAGGATATTGTACAGAACAATTTTCGAGTCTAATTAAAAGATAAGAAAAGTAATGACAAATGAATAACTAATTGATATTTGATGTAGTGAGTTACAGTCTTTGAAAATTCTAAATCAAAAGAATATATCTTTCGATTCTTCTCTTGAAAATGCTGCCTCAAGAATCAAAGCTTTATCTGCACCAATAAGAAAAATATCTTCTTCAATATCTTCTTTAGACTTAATTAAATAATTGAGACTAAAATTAAAATAATCTTGATTAAATTAATTAATTTTTTAATGTCTATAAATGCCGCCACTTCAAGACTTGTGACGAATACGTCTTTGCCAAACTTAAGGGCAAGGCTTGAAGTTCAAATTTCGAATCGATAACTTGAATTAGAATTCAAAGTTGAGTTAATAATCCTCGCATGATTTTTCTTTTTAATAACTGAACTTGAAGCATATTTCAAGCTGCCTGTGTATCCCAGGGAGAGTTTGGAATCAAGTCATAATGTAGTTCAAAGGGACTTGTTTGCCGTCCATAATTTTAACTCAAGCATGTTAGGAGTAACGTTCAATTTAGGCTCGTGCACTAAGGAAMAACTTGAATTTTTGTCTAGATATTCATACAGTGTTAACTCTTATGAAGAATCGATGTGCAATTTAGACTTGTATGCTAAGGAGCATTTTGAGGTAACATGCAAWTTATGCTCGTACGTCAAGGAGCAACTTGATTTTTTATTTTTATTGATGCATTTAGACCATTTTAGCTCTTATTAAGGAGTAATGTGTAATTTAGGCTCGTGGAGATCCAATTTATTATTTTCTATTGAAGTATTTAGACAAGTTCAACTCTTATCAAAGATTTAGTTTAGGCTCGTGTACTAAGAGTAACTTGAATTTTTTGTCGAGACATTTATACAGTTTTAACTCTTATGAAAAACTAATGTACAAATTAGGCTCGTGCACTAAGGAGCATTTTGAGATAACATGTAATTTAGGCTCATTCATCAAGGAGCAACCTGATTTTTTATTTTTATTGGTGCATTTAAACAGTTTTAGCTCTTATCAAGGAGTAATATGTAGTTTAGGCTCATGTACTGAGATCTAATTTATTATTTTTTATTGAATTATTTACACAATTTTAACTCTTATCAAGGAATATCGAGCAATTTAGATTCGTGCATCTATGGAGTATTTTGACGTAACATGCAATTTAAGCTCGTGTGCCAAAGAGCAACTTAATTTTTTTTTCTTTGATGCATTTAGACATTTTAAACTATTTTTAAGAAGTAGCATGTAGTTTAGGATTGTGCACTAACGAGCATTTGCATTTTGTTGTCATTGACTATGTGGCTTCAAATTCTGAGGAAATATTGCCCTACTTTAAGATTCCAACATCTTCTCATATTTGTGTGACTCTTTGACAGAAATTCCTCGGCTTTGATCGACAATGATACTTATTTGCATATCGCGTGCACGAGTAGCCAATTCTTCAAAAGTTTTCRGTTAAATGTCTTTCAATGTATATAGAAGACTTCAACGCATGCCCTGAATGTACATTTCTATGGCTGAACTTTCACTTATTTGATCTTTGAAGTTCAAGTTTATATTTCTCCACCTATTGATATAGTCGACAATAGACACATCTTTTCCATTATGGAGTATTGTTCAGCTCCACTACATTTACAGTTCTACGTGTACTATAAAGGCGGTTCAAGAATTATTGTTGAAATTGTCCCCAACTATCAACGTAGCCATGTTCTAAGTCTATGAACCAGTTAAAAGCATTTCTTTTCAAGGAACAGAAAAACTGCTTGATGAGCAATTCTCCATCTATGCTTGTATGATTGTAAGTATCCACAAAATGGGCCACATGTTGTTTCATATTTTCATTTCCATTGAACTATTGAAAATTAGGTGGTTGATATCCGGCAGGCATATTCATGCTATCGAATCTTGAGGTATAAGACTTTATATAAGTTTGAGAAGAATTAGCATCTCCATCTACCTTACCCTTGATGGTTCATATGATGAATACTTCGAGTTGATCCAAAGGAATCAAGACATCAGAAGTCACTTGGATATATTTATCCASTATTTTTTATTTCATCGCATTGACTTGCTCGGATGATGCTGCCTCATCATGAATTATAAGTTGCTTTCCTTAAACTTATTTATTTGTACCAATGAGAAAATACCTTATTCAATATGTATATGAGGAAGGAAATTTTGAATATGCTGCAATGATGAGGTCGAATCTTTATCTGCACCAATGAAAAAAAATCTCAAAATTTTTTTCAGTTTTTCTCTTCTTTAGATTTTTTCTTATGATTCTCTGAATCCTTGAACCATGGAGTCGACAGGCATTTTTTATTTTTTTTTTCAAACAAGATTTCTCTAAGCTGTTCATTTTTAGACGTTTGGATTTTGTAGATATTTCCAACCCCTTTTGSAATCAAAGAACCATTTTCCTCTTCCCTCATTTTCATTTCTCATTCTTCCRGGATGTCAAGGAAGGTCTAGAAAAGAGAGCAGCCGTGTGTGCCGAAGATTGAGACCGAGACGAGCGATAACAAATCCTTTGTCGTTGTGATGGAGGATTATAAGGTTTCTAGACACCGATTCACTGTACGTCTCTTTGCGCACTATAGATTTTGTTTCTGGGCTTCTTTTTTGGGTATATTTCCATGTTTACCTGCTTTGGGAGCATCGTGTGTCTTCGTCAAATAAAGCTATCGTAGTTTTTCTCATGGTCCTTGTCCTGTGGTCACATTTAGCTAAGACCTTTTAGAATTCAAAGCTTCACAACTCTAGCCCACCTGGGCTTCAACTTCTTTTTACTTTGGATAAGATTTTTATTGGTCAGCAGCTAAAAGTAAATAAGAGTGGATTGGTCAGTTGAAAATGTGTAGAGTTATTTAGTTATTCGTTTTTACTTGTTCTCTATATATGCTGCGCTTTCTTTCTTCCTTTTTTTTATTTTTTTTATTTGTTATTGGGAACTATGGATATCCTTTGTGCTCAATAGAGGGAGTATAGTTGTTTACTGTCAAAAAGCTGTGAGATTTTCTTTGTTATTTATTTATGTATTTTCATATTTAAAGGTTTATTTTCTATTTTAAAGTATATTCGGTAAGTTTTGCATTTTTCTTAGATCCAATGTAGGAAATGCTTAGTCTTACGTCAAGAGATAGTGCTTATTCACAATTCAATTCGGCTAGTGCCGGAAATTACTACAAGTAAATTTTACAATTTATCCTTTGATGATATTAATTTCATACGTATATACATATATTAATTAGAAACAAACAYGACATTTTATTCCACTATGTTTCTATATTGCAGACTGCCAAGGTATTTTAAGTGTTTGCCATTTTCATTTACATTTGGCCCATTTTCCCCCTTTTTCCTCAAAATCCTCTCAAATGAATCATCCTCCACCGTGGACACCGACATACATACCTAGTAGGCTCACATTCTTCATTGCTTCTGAAATTTTCATATCAGATTACCATTTGGATGGTTGCCAGAATGTGGTAGGTTATTTTTTCATTTGAGTATAACGCTCTTAATTCTTCATGTAACACTATTTTTAAGTATATTCCTAAAATATCCGTCACATAATTGAAGTAATTCCTTTCCTCGCATTAATTATGTCGTAAATATTCACTTCCACAATTATCACATTTTCTTGAACGGACCGCACCAATAACAAAAGAATTATGACTCCTGGCATTTGCCCAAGCTATCAAGTCATTACAACAAAGAAAATCCCCATTATAGTTGATAAATTTATTGTAATCTACTCAATCAATCGAGAAACACTTAATAAACTCATCACTGCAATAAGTACTACAATATAAATAAAATTAATAAATTATAACAAAAGYCTAGAAAATTAATAAATAAAATTTTTGCCTTGATCTAATAACTAGTTAATTAGATAATTTTAAATTTTGAATTGTATTATTAAACGAGTCTAAATCTTCTAAAATATATTATTTTATAGTCGAATCAAATRTGCACCTCCTGAGATCAGCAGAAACATATTAAGTTTGTTGTACTTAGTTTAAGATAAGTTYTTCTTCTATTGGCAGAACTCTGATTTGACTCCTCAAACCCAAATATATTTTGTCATTGCTTCATTGAATCATTGATGTGGTTATTGCTAGTCCATGTATATCAGTTTAATTTGCCAGAGCGGCCTTGTGGGTATTTGTCTTCTTCGTTGCTTTTGTGAAGAGTGCGCCTTCAGCCCTATGACGGACACCGGGGGCAGAGGTAGCTGCCGTTCCCGTTACTTGTTTTGGAGCAAAATCTGCATGGTTCTCTTTAATATTTTCGAATTGTTGCTATTTTCAGCTTTTCAAAATAATTAATGCGTGTGCTCTTTTATATTTTAGAAAAATGAAAAAAAAGAGTTTTTGTATTAAAAACAAAAAATTATTAAAATATTATTTTGAGTACTTTCAAATAAAAAATGCTCTTAAATCATAACGCGAAAAATGTATTTTCTACTTTTTTTTTTCCTCCTTAATGACTATCAAAGAAATTTTAATTTCCTGAATGACACTCTATTTTGTCTTTTTGTTTCATTTTAATTCGAGTAATGGATTATTCTAACTAATGGTACTAATAATTTAATTCGTAAGTAGATTGATTAAAAATATTCAAAATAATATTATGCAAATTCTAAGTCAAAGGTATTCATTAATTTATTTTTAGGAACAATCGTTTTTTAGAAAATGAAAAATCAAATATGTTTTCAACAAATTTAAAAGTAACGTCAAACAGAAAATTGAAAATGTTTTAAAAATAAAATTTAAAAACTAAACTACAAACAGAACATAGCCTAAGGATGGGTTTGGAGTTACTTTCCCCAACAGTTGCATTGGCTTCTGGGATAAAAAATATTTCTAATAGTGTTTGGTAAAACTTATCTACTTTTCTCAAAAGAACTTTTAACTGCTTATAGCGGAAAGTTACATTTGAATTCCTTCTCTTGCTAAAAACAAGTGTTAAATGTAAATGAACAAATTTAACCTCTACCATATCCTTATTTTCTAAATATAATATCTTACATTTAATTTATAATAGTATATTTAACTAATTAATTAAATAATAGAAAGACATTTTGATTGTTTAAACTGTTTGCATTTTTTGTTGGGAACAAAGTTCAATGTATTTTTGGTTAGTGTGGATTATCTACTATGATGATTAATAGTATTTAACTATTTTAAATTAAATAAAAGTTAATAATTTATTAATTTATAATAATATTTATTTACATGATCTCTTCTTTACAAAATATAATAAGAAAATAAGAAAAATGCAAAACAAGTTCGAAACAAGTGTTACAATCTCTGAAATATTCTCGTGTTAAGAAATCAATTTGTTAATTCTTCTATTTAAATTCTCGAGGGTTTCACAGCTTGATCTCGGGATTCTGAAAGAAATTTCGTACTCTTTCTTCTAAACTTCTCTTAATTGTTGGACCTTGATATGAATTTCTGGATTCCATTCCTCTTATGCTTTGACCTCTATTTATAGATAAAGCAAATTGATTTGATTGGTCTAAATTACATTTAGGAGCTATGTGGTTTTACTTGATTCGAGGAGCTCTATCATTGATTTTCATTGGTTGAAYCTTGTTATCTTTAACACTTGTCATCATTTCTTTGGTCGATTGTCAAATACTTCCCACTTTTAATTTGGAGCATTTAAATTTAACTTTTGATTATTTAAATAGATTATAAAAATTTAATTTAATCAAAATTTTTCATATCTACAAATTGCTCTTGAAACTTGGTCATCGGTCCAACCCCGAAAGTGGATTTTGAGTGGATAAGTTTCAAAGCGATTTATGCCATTTGAGTTAGTATTGTGGGTCCAATAACCTTTTTCCTTGGACCATATTTGAAATATTTAGGCCCCCTCCATTATTCAAATAGTGAGGTTTTTTCTTTTTTCAATTGCTCGGCTTGCCCTTTTTTTTCGATAATCAAAATTCTAATCCAAATATATCGCACGTGCTGGAGTTGTGATAAACTTATTTTCCACATCTAACACAACTTCTTTTTTATTCAATCTATTTTAGATAATCCAAATCCTAATCTAAAAATATCTTATATATTAAGTTGTGATAAAACTTATTTTCCTAATCCTAACACAATCCCTCTTTTTTTTTTTTTTTTCTATATATACATACAAAATACATAAGTTCCACCCCTTTTATTCTTCATTGCATCATACACTTCAATATCTTGATAAGTCTTATTGTTTGGTAAGTYATCCTACTATTGCTTTCGGGCCTCCTATGTTAATGTAGTAYTTGTTCTTGCRCTTGAGRACCTCTGACACACATCCCAACAAGAGGCATCCAAAAAAAGATAAAAAATAGCAAGCTTTCATTTCTTTTTCCTATCATGAACATCTTTCTTTTTTGGCGAGACCCGAACAAWTTTTTTTACTTGCTTGCTTCTTGTCTCCTTTCTTTTCTTTTTTTTTTTTTTAACTATTTTCTTCTCCTTTTATTTTGTTACTTTGGCTACTCCCTTTTTTGCTTTGCTCTTTTTTTTCTTCTTTCTTGCCACGTTTTTTTTGTATCTCCATGTTTCTTTTTTTGTTTTGTTGCCTCATTTTTTTTTTTTCCTTTGTCTCTGCGATATGGCCCAGATCAGGTTCTGGCCCAACTTTTGTTTTCTTCTCTGCAGGCCTGTAGATCAAGTTTGCCTTTCTTTTTGTTTGTTCTGGCCCATATCTTCATCTCATACAATCGAAGGATTTTGCCATCTTTTTTTAAAATCTCAATATACTTACGCTTTAAAATTTGTTTTGAAGTTCACACAATTCAAAATTCCTAACGAACGGAGATAAAGGATTTTGAGAAGCTAAAGCCATATATCTTCATCTCAGACAATTGAAGGGTATTTCAATTTAAACCCATGACTTGGGTTATTCTCCCAGTAACATCAAGATACCTAAATACGAACTGATCCTCCAACGAARCGAATATTCACATTGGYATATAGTCGTTATCATGCTCCAAGGAAGTAATCGACTCATCCTTTGTCTCATCAACTTGAGAAGTCTTGCTATTGTTGTCTTCAACTCATGATGCAAACACGAGCTGCATAAATTTCTATCTTCCGTTTGTAGATTGTAACTTTGACAAGACTTCTTTGAATACCCCCATCTCGAACTTTATCGAGACTAGCTACACGAGGAACTACTAGGAGTGGTTGGAAACTATTCTTGTAAAGTATAAGAAGCTACTTTCATGACATGAAAATATATGATGCCATCTACACTTTTTTGTTTACATATGATCGCTATAGCCATGTCATGCACCCTTTTGCAAACTTTGGTGTCCATCAACGAATACATTACACACTTTGATTGGCGCGTTGTCTATTCACTTTGGGACTTGAGGAGTCTTGGTGGTCTTTCCATTCACGGCTTGTTTTACGATAAGATAATCCCTTCTGCAAGGAGCTTTACAAGACTGATAATGAAGGCAACTACCTACTTCCTGAAAGTCGTAAGTCTCTTTTTTTTTTTTTTTTTTTGCGTTTGGAAGGCTTGAGAATGGTGACCTACATGGAGTTTCCTTCGACGATTGGATTTAATTTTGGTTTAAAGAGCCAAATATGTATGCATCGCCTCCCTCAAGATTGTATAATAGGCGAACTGCAGCAAAGCCAAGGACATTGAACAATCCTACAAGCATCGTGAATGGTACTTGTTTGACAATTGTGGAGGGGGAAAACGAAGCCTTTGATGTACTCAATATTCTAAAATCTTTGAGAGAGAAAGTAAATTTGGTTGTATTTTTGTCTTGTTGGATTTGTAAATTTGTTCTTCTAGGTAGAAAGATCAATTGTATTTCTTATGGTATCTTTAAAGTGGCTAGCCTTATGGCTTTCAGATGGAAATTTTCACTAGCTAACCAATTTTGGTGAGTATCTGTAATGGCTTGTGCAAGGTTTCCCAGTCCCAATTTCTAAAGGAGTGTCATGCAACATTCCCAATTCATTATGTGTATGTCTGGATTGCTCAATATTTTGGCACCTATCATGAGAGTAATAGCTCAATTTTAGTTGCATAGATGGTCAAGTTCCATGGAGAGAGGATGGTCAAGTATTTCTCTCTTCCGGAAGCACAAGCAATTTTCAAACGTGTGGATCCTTCTTCTATGAAATGTAACTGCATGATTGACGACTTTGAGCGATCTTTGGCAAATGATGGGTCTCTGTCATCGATTTGATTTGATTACTTTATTAGTTTGCACTCTAATTTCTTGACCCTTCGATGGGATACCATATATGTGATAGAACATTATAGTCCGCATAGGTAGGCAGATGTATGTGCTTTTGTTCGGAGATGCAATTTCTATAATCCAGGCTCAAACTTCTAYATCGATTGATGTAGTCAATAATGCATTCATCTTTCCATTGCTTAGTATGAYTCAGCTCYAACATGATTACAGTTTGATAGGTGCTGTAAAAGTGGTTGAGGAATTAATRCTCAAGTTCATCCCAACTGTCAACGGATCCATCTRTGAGGTTGATTTACCAGTCGAATGCGTTTCCCTTGAGAGATCGAAAAAATTGCTTTAGAAGATAGTCACCATATATGCAGAATTGTTGCAACTCTCAACAAAATGTGCAATGTGTTATTTAGGATTTCCCTTTCCATCAAATTGCTAAAATTTTGGAGGTTGATAATCTATAGCATCTTCAAATTATCAATCCTCTTGGTATATGGTTCTGAATATGCGAAAGAAGATTTAGCACTACCTTYATTTGAAATCCTTCAATTGGTCAATAAGGATTAATTCATCTGAGGAGACCTGAATTGTTGCGRCTTCTTTTAAAGGTCCCACTTCTCTCATGTCTTTAGTTTCAAATTCGACTTGAGGTTGCTTTTCTAAAACTTTTGCAGATTCTTRCATATTTGAAGGCTCGRRATGTTTTAGAGCAGATTGGCTTRTTTCTCCAGGATTGTCAAGCCTTTCAATAGTTGGCCAATTGTGAGATCTTGCTGTTGAGTGTTTTGCAAGACTTTCTACTAATTTCATCATATTTGAGACCTGTTCTTCAACGATTGAGATGTCCGCCATCATAATGGGCATAATGGATGAACTTATGGTTCGATCTTTATGAACCATCACGTCGAGCTTTGGATCCTCTTGCCGAGTAGCTAGTGTCGAATTTGAAGTATTTCCGTCGTCAACATGTTTGAACTTTTGGGGCTTGGTTGCTTCATTCAACAAAGACATAGTTGTTCTTATAACAGATCGGACTCCCATTTTTCCTTATTTACAAGGAACATTCTTGAACATAAGGTTGGAGTACTCGTAGATCTGATCATCTGAGATATACTCCACTTCTTTTCCAGCATTAGATGGCACCTTACTTCGCGACATAGATCCTGCATATGTGACCAACATGGTTGATTTGACAACGATACTAATTGTTGCAGATTTGGAAGGGATAGCCTTTGGGATATTATTCTTGGGGGCCATTAGTGAATTCTTTTGACTTGGTTTGAATAGAACAGATGAACGACAGAGATGGTCCAATTGGGGGTCAAAATTTGTTTACAAAAATCTCTCGTTTTCAAAAAAAAAAAGAAAAGAAAACAAGAGAAATGCGAAATAAGTTATTACTCTTATAAACTTGATAAAATAAATATTACAATCTCTGAAATATTTTCGTGGCAAGAACACAATCATTTGATTCTTCTCGTTGGAATTTTTCGAGGATTTTGCAACTTGATTTTGGGATTTGGAGAAAAATTTGATGCTATTTCTTCTAAGCTTCTCTCAATTGTTGGACCTTGATATGAATTTTCAGATCCCTTCCTCTTATGCTTTGGCTTCTATTTATAGATAATGTGAATAAATTTGATTGGTTGAAGTCACATTTAGGAGAAACATCGCGTTACTTGATTCGTCGAGCTTCATCTTTGATTTCCATTGGTTTCCTTATCATTTTTTACACGTTTTATTATTTTATTGGTTGARATGGCAAATACTTCCCACTTTTAATGGGAACATTTAAATTTAACTCTTGATTATTTAAATAGATTATGAAAATTTAATTTAATAARATTTTTATATCTACAGTATTCAACTAATAAATTAAATAAAAGATAATTTATATTCTTTATCCTTTGTAAGTAAGAATTTTATTATGAAATGTCATTTTGTGTCATTTTGAAAACTAAACTGTCTTTAATCAATAATTTTATCGAATACTCTACAAATTGCTTATTGGGATATCACTCTTTTTACCAAAGACTAATCAACTTTCCTTCACAACACGACACTTTCCCTAAGAGTACTTTCCATGATAACACTTTCCCCAATAACAATCCCAAGCCCAAAGGCTCTCATTTCTTTGTTATCTTCAGGCAATTTTTTTGTTTCAACTTTTCAAAATAGTGAAACCATGTACTTTTACATTCATAAACACATTTTGAAAATAAATAAAAATTGTACTAAAAAATAATCAAAATATTATTTTGAGTATTTTCAAGCATAACACTTTCCTAAAACCAAAATATAGAAAATGTCTTTTTCATTTCTTTATCTAAAGCCTGATTTTTTCTATTTAGATGACATTTCATTTTTGTATTTAATTTTAACTTCAATATGATATAGACTAATAGTAATTAGAATTTAATTCACGCTCAGATTCTTTACTAATAGTCAATTTTTTGACAAATTCTAAATGTAATGTGTTTTTCAATTTTCAATTTTCAGAAATAGTTCTTTGAAATGACAAACCAAGTAAACACATTTTCAGTAAATGTGAAACCAGCTACAAAAAATAAAAATATTGAAAATATTTTTAAAATTGAAAAGTAAAAACTAAAGTGCAAACAAATTGCAACCTTATTTCTAGAAAAAATATTTATATATGTTACATTTTATCCCTCAAAGTTCTTTTTCCTTGCTTCTTTCAAGAGTGCCGGGAGCTCAAAAACGTGGTTTGATATGAATATGAGTAAAGTTTCATAAAAACATAAATCCATAAATCCATAAAGTTCATTTGTCAATGTTTCATATTTAACTTCGATATGTTTTTTCTCTCTATAAATATATAAATCCGTAGCATCTTGATATTCAAGTTATAGGAACCAGAACACCCGGTTTCTATTCTCTTGCTTTCTTCCATCAATATCTGCCATTCTTCGCATATCTATATTCTATAGACCTGCAATTATGCATCCCTCTAAGTCAGATGAGTCTCAGAAATCTCAACCACCCTGAGGCCCAGCAGCTTATGGCTATGGTGAGGCTCGGGGTGTTTGGTCTACTGGACTCTACGACTGCTGCTCTGCTTGCTCAAGCTGTAAGTTGATATGTATTCTATGGCTTTTCAAGATTTCAGAAAGACCAAAAGAGAAGAAGATATTTTACGTCTCTGCCATTTCTTGATCAAGGTTGCCTTACTCTTTGGTGTCCTTGCATAACCTTCGGACGAATTGCAGAAATTGTAGAGAAGGGATCAAGTTGTAAGTGATGAAGATAATGTTTTCTTCCAGAAATTGTAGACAAGGGGTTTAAGTCCTAGGGGTGCATTTGTGKTTGCACCTTTAACAAAGAATTTCCTCAGCTTCATTGAAAAATTCGTTTGTTTTCTTTTTCGATGATGAAAATTTACTAATTTCGTTTAAGAATTAATTTATTTCTTACTCAAAAATTTTCTTCACCCATTCACAAAAACGTTACGCCGAACTCATCCCAACTGTTTCTTCTTTCACGACTCAAATCTTTTACTTTCTTAATCGATAAGAGTAATTTTTTTATTATTTCAAGAATTAACTGATTAAGGCAAAGTTTCATTTTTTATTTTTGCAATTCAGAATTTAATATCAAATTCTATTTTTAACATTACGAATAAAAAATCCATACRCCAAAAGTCTCCGTCCAAATGAAATATTCAACGAAAAAMTCAAATTTCAAAATTTTTATTTTTCTATATTTTKCAAACAGAAAATCTTTCTCCAGCCGATAAGATCCAATCCAAGTGTAATGTTGTAACGATATATAGCTTARTATCAACTTCTTAACKAGTACTACAACTTTCTCTTTCTCTAAATTTAATAGCGACATTATTTTTAATGACAAGATCAAATTATCTCTATTAAATTAAAAAAGGAACGAAATTAAAGTAGATAAATATTGTTCTTCGKGGTTAGAAATGGATATATGAAAAGAAATCTGCAATGATATTTTGGTGTGGCAGCTTGTGGAACAAGTGGAGCAGTGTATGCCTTCATAGCCTATTTCACTGGTTGTGCATGGATATGTTCTTGCTCCTATCGTTCAAGAATGAGGCAACAATACGAGTTGCCTGAAAGCTCTTGTGGGGATTGTCGTGCTCATTGCTGCTTTGGGCCTTTTGTTTTGTGTCAAGAGTACCGTGAGCTCAAAAGCCGTGGATTTGATATGTTAATTGGTAATTTTTTCTGTGTTCTCACTTTGATCATTTATAATTACATAATTTTTTTATAGGAAAAAATTAAATTCATACCCTTTCATTCTTCTATATCCCATCTAATTAGTATATAGCATTTAGACAAAAATAATCTTCATCTCTTCCAAATCATTGAATTTAAGGCTATATTTGTATTGAGGTTTCAATAAAAAAGAAATTTCGGTTTCGTTTAGAAATTCATTTGTTTAACTTTTTTAACGAAACATAAAATTTTAATTTAATAAAAAATATATTTATATAATCTTTTTTCACTGAAAATATCCTCTTTTAATCACCAAAAAAGAAAAATGTACTACCAAAATAAAAATGTAAAGTAAGCATTTCTTCAATAAAATTATAACTCAATATTTCTAATTCAAATTAATTTTTCAACTAATTTTTTATTTAAAATAAATTTAAAATTCAAAATTTTTATTTTCTCCCATTTTTTATTGAAATTTTTTCCCATGAAAATTAATCTAAGTACACTTAAGTCAAACTAAGGAGGGAATTTTTTTATTTAAAAGATATATATTAATTAAATGAAGTTTAGATTTAGAATGAAAAGCGTGAATTTAATCCCTCCTTTTTAATATTACTTTTACTATGAACTGTGTGTGACTATTCACAATAAGAATGGCATCGTAATGCGAAGAGGAAACTCGTGGGGTGGCAGTGGCTTCAATTGCTCAACAAGGAACGGATCGTTAAAGAGGATGTGGTTCAACTATTTATGTTCACAGATAATTAAAAGCCTTGCTTGTGCTTCCCTAGAATGTGCATGGTTCAGAAAATTATTGTCCTCGTACATAAAGAACAGTATTTTATGTGGCAAATATGGTTTGGAATGCAGGGTTAAAAATCTACACCTCTTCATTAGTTTGTGTAACAGCATAGTTTTGGATGTTCATATATGAATAAAATATGCTATTATATTCACAATTATTTTCATTTTCTCACACACCCATGCCTAGATATATCATACGTATCTTTCTAAAGAATATAATTTATAATAAGATATATTTATTTGTGTATTGCATATATCATATTAATAATCTCTATGTATTGTTTTAATATTGATAAATTTTTGTACAAATATGTGTATAAAACTATGGATTCTGATCTATCCTCATAAAGGAAAATTCTAATCTTTTAGTCATTCTTTCATACACCTTATCTAATCCTAAAATAATTGATATATCTATGTTGAGTCTGCGTGAAATGACCTAAGGGGTAGGGTCAACCCATATGACCAATGGGGACTGAAGCCCTGACTGGTTTTTTCTTTTAAAAAAAAGATTAGTTTTAAGTTTTGAAACATTTGGTAAAAAAAAAAAAAAATATTAACTCTCGTTTTTAAAATGACCTCAATGAAAAAAATACTGTTATAATATCTATCTCCTATTATATGAATATAACTCTCTTTTACATCAAAAAGTAATTTGCTTTTGACGTTGGTYCGCCTAKATCAACTTAGTCAAAGCAATAACAATTATAAAGTTTACTTCCACAAGAATTATCTAAATTTTATCCAAAACTATTTATGTCTCCAGCATGATCACTTCCTTAAATTCGGAGGGAAGTGGGATAAACGGCCTCTACTACTCACCTTCATATCAGATTAAGGTTTCTCTCCGATCTTCATTTGAAAATCATTGTTGATAAATGAAATTTTATTGATCCAAGTGATTTTGATATTATAGAATATAAAATTCAATCGAACTAATGATATATTCTTTTATATTATTGTCCTTGGTTTAGGAAATATTTTTCTTCTGTTATTATTACTCTGATTTTGTTATAAATAATTATTGGTGAATAATTTTTTCCATTCTTTAGATCCAAGAATTCGGTCTAACCTCTATAAATAGAGGGCTATAGTTTACATTAAGATTAATGACAATCACTAGATAGCTTTCTCTCTCCTTCTTTTCCTTCTCCCTCTAAGCATGCTYTTCATTTCCTTCTTACTTWATAACACGTTATTAGCATGAAGCTCTATCACTTTTGATTGAAAACAAGTCACGAGTCTCTACTTTTCTATTTTCAACTTTTAATCTACGAGATGGATAATTGAGATATTTGTTTTATTAATAGTGCAGCTATCCATACCATTATGCCAGAAAAAAATATCTTTCCAAGTTACATTAGCTGAAAATAATGTTAACATAATATCAGGTGCATCAAAGTTAATTGAAGGCTTTGGAAGAGCTTGTATTGTTTTACCAAAAGATATAAAATTCTATACAAGTGATGTACTTTATTGCGGCGAATCCAGAAGAAATTTGATTAGCTTTAAAGATATTCGCTGCMATAGATACCATATTGAGACAATGCAAGAAAATGTTAAAACATAACTTTGCATGAACTTGTTTTTATTAGGAGAGAATTAGATAAGAGAAAGATTGCTAGGACTACCATCTATAATGTATTATGCTTACATAAAAACAATTGAATGAAACAATGTCATGAGCCTGAAGTTCATTAGCACACAAAGTTTATACTTTAGCATGATTAACTTAGGCATCTTGTAACAATAATGATAAGTCGAATAATAACAACACAAATGAGCACGCTTTAAGGAACTAGAAGATTCTTTTCAGATAATCTTTCATATGTTGCATGTTTATAAGACAAGTTAGTCATTACACCTTTTAGCATGAAGGTGAATAGTGAATCTCCAAAATTTTTAGAAAGAATTCATGGAGATATATGTGGACCAATACACTCACAATGTGAACCATTTTGATATTCTATAATTTTAATGATACCTCAACAAGATGATCCTATGTGTGCTTGCTTTCAACTAGAAATGGAGCATTAGTCAAACTATTTTGCTCAGATCATAGAATTAAGAGCTCAATTTCCAGATTACACAATCAAGAAAATATGTCTCTATAATTCTACTAAGTTTAGATCTCAAGCATTTGAGGAATATTGTATATCAACTGGGATTGAAGTTGAACATTCAGYTGTCCATGTCCATACAAAAAATGATTTAGTAGAGTCCTTTCTCGAACGACTCCAATTAATTGCTAGATCATTATTTATGAGATCAAAACTCCTACCTTTTGCTTGCAGTCATGCCATATTGCATGCTGCAACATTGGTCCAAATAAGGCTAACTGCATATCATAACTATTCCCATTGCAACTTGTTTTTGGTCGAGAACCAATATTTCTCACCTACAAGTCTTTAGTTATGCTATGCAAGTACCAATTTCACCCCCACAACGTACCAAAATGAGTTCCCAATAAAGACTTGAAATTTGTGTTGGGTTTGATTCACCATCTATTATTCAGTACTTGGAACCATTGATGGGTGATTTGTTTACGGCAAGATTTCCAAATTGCTACTTTGATGAAATGACATTCCCAACATTGGGAAGGACAAAACTACACCCCAGAAATAACATGATCTTTCATGGAAATAAACAACTCTATCTCACTTTGATTCCCGCAGTAATCAATGTGAACAAGAAGTTGAAAAGACCATTCATTTGCAAAAAGTTGCAAATAAACTMCCAGATGAGTTTGTTAACACAAAAATGATATATACTAACACAAAATGTTCTTGCAAAAATTGATGTCCCTGTGGGACAAGTTGCTGTTATAGCCAATGAGTCTAATATATGCCAAAAGCAGGATTGACTTATTGGTTCCAAAGATTCTGTACCTCAAAAGAGAAAGGTACAAGAGAAAAACTAACCAATAGTTTCGAAAGAACAAATGAAATAAAAGATTGATTAATCAAATTAGAATATTGAAGTTCCAATAGAACAATAATGCCTGAAAACAATGAAATCTTAATAATTACTCATTATATTGAAAACAATAAAATCTCAATAAATTACTCATTATTCATAACTTGCGGAAACAAGAAAACATTGTCATAAACCATATCTTTTCATTTAATATGGCACTTCAGGTAACAGAAAATGAGGATCTTGAACCACAATCCGTTAAAGACTGTCAAAATAGAGATCATTGACCTAAATGGAAAGATGCCATACAAATAGAGTTGAATTCCTTAGAAAAACGAAAAGTGGTTGTACCTTTAGTTCGAACTCCTAAAAATGTTGTCTCTGCATGATACAAGTGAGTATTTGTAAGAAAGAGAAACAAGAAAAATGAAATTACAAGATACAAAGCAAGACTCATACTACAAGGTTTCTCTCAAAGACCAGGAATAGATTATGAGGAAACCTATTCTGTAGTAATGGACACTATTACGTTTAGAATCTTAATAAGTTTGGTTATGTYGTAAAGGCTTGATATGCGACTTATGGATGTGGTTASTATATATTATATGGTTCACTTGATAGTGATATATGCATGAAAATCCCTGAAGGATTAAAATGCCAGAAGTAAATGAGAATGTCCCAAAAATATGTTCTCAATCAAATTACAAAGATCATTATATGGACTGAAACAATCCAGATAGATGTGGTATAACTGTCCTAACGAATATCTGCTGAAGATGGGACATAAAAATTGACGATGTCTTCATTATTTTTCATTAAAAAAATAGATATTTGATTTGCAATTAGCGCAGCTTATGTTGATGGTTTAAATTTAATTAAGACTCCTATTGAACTCATTAAAACTACAAAAAAAAAAAAGACTTTAATTATAAAAAATAAAATTTTGTCTTAGTTTGCAAATTGAACATTTCCCCAAAGAATTATTTGTTCATTAATCCACATATATAGATAATATTTTAAAGCGATTTTATATTAACAATGCCTATCCATTGGCATCACCTATGGTTCTTAGGTCACTTAAGTTAGTAAACATCCATTTGTACATTTAAAGATGGAGAAAAGATTCTCGATCCTGAAGTATTATACCTTAATGCAATTCCTGCATTGACTTATCTTGCGAAATGCACTAGGCCTGACATAGCCTTTTCAGATTTAGTTCTACACCCACTTAAAGACATTGGAATGGSGTTAAACATGTCCGTCAACACCTAAAAGGTACAATGGAAATGGAGCTATGTTATTCACAAAAAGCCAAATTTTCTTTAGAGGGATATGCAGATGCATGATACCTTTTTGATCCATATAAGGCAAATCACAAACTGATTACTTGTTTACATGTGTAGGAATTGCAATATCGTGGAGATCTATTAAGCAAACTCTAACAGTTACACCCTCAAGCCACTCAGAAATTATTGCAGTCAATGAGGTAAGTCGAGAATGTGTATGGTTGAGGAATATGATGCGCCAAATCCAATCATTCTGTAGATTAGCTTCACTAAAATTAAAGAAGGTCCAATCATATTATATGAAGACAATGGAGCTTGTATTTCATAACTCAAAGGAAGCTACATCAAAGAAGATAGAAAAAAACATATTTCTCTAAAGTTCTTCTACACACACGAGTTTTAGAAATGTGGCAACATCGATGTTCAACAGATTTGCTTAAGTGATAATATTACAGACGTATTTACCAAAATGTTTCCAACATCAACATCTGGAAAGCGGATACATCAGATTGGAATGCATTGACTTAAAGACATTTAACGATAAGAGGCCATAGCTATACTCTTTTTTCTTTCGTTTAGGTTTTGTCCCACTGGATTTTCCTGGCAACGTTTTGAGAAGGCAACAATTAATTACTCCAACATTAACTGCACTAACTTTTTCTTAGATTAGTTTATTTTTTATGCTGGATTTTACCTAAACAAGTTTTTAGGAAGCAATTGTTGTATAGATTAGTTATTCAAAGAAAGTGTTGCAAATAATTATTGGTGAATGACTTTACTACGCTTGAACCCTAGAAGCTCTAGGGTTTAACCTCTATGAATAGAGGGTTTTGGTTCACATCAAGGTTAATGACAATCAGCGACAATTTTCTCTCTTCTTCTGTTCCTTCTCTCTCTAAAATTGCTCTTCATTTCCTTCTTACTTTACAGAGTTGAAGTTATGTACTCCTCAAACACGACAATCACAAGTTTGATAAGTCTCAAGCTAACAAATGAAAATAGGATCTTTACCCACGGGCCTATGTGATTGCTTCTATTACGTTCCAAACTATAAGTTGATAATTTGATTAGTGATTCAAGTTAAAAGATGTTTTTGGGGCTATTTCATGGCTTACCCTAAGGTAGGCCTAGCAATGGCAAACGGTCAGTCCTACCCAGATGGCCATAAGATCATCTCACATAAGTATGTGAATTTGTGCGGGGAGAAGCCGGGTACAATTTGGTGTGGTTCCTCTTTCCATTCYCTTGAGCTCAACTGGTCCAAGCCTGACTGGAATTGGGGGTTCTTCAAGTTGTTAGTTTGTCTCAAATTCTAATTTTGTTTTTTATTTCCTTACTTATTTTAGTTTGTTCTTATCTTAGTTAATTTAAATTTGCATTACTACTAAATTAATTTCATTTTACTTTTTTACTAGCCTTTCTTTTGCTTTTTACCTTGATTAGTTTCATTGATTTTGTTCATTTCATAATTTCGATTTTGTATACTAGCTTTTAAATTTTCTTTACTTGATTACTAGAATTACTTGCTTTCTTATTTTGATTAGTTTGGTTGATTTTCTTCTGTTGTCATTTATTTAAATAATTCAAATATCTAATAGTTATAATTTCATTACTTACTTGCTTTCTACTTTGATTAATTTGAATACTATATTTTTAGAGTTATTTTATATACTAAAAATGGATCTTACCATCTTTCTCATAGATATTAATCTTATTAACATTAATAATTTTGACGAGTTTGAGAAATTAGAAAATGAAATAAGAACTAGTATCCGAGTAGCTAACTTGCAAGGACCAACTAATTGACAATCTACTAGCTACCACTACTAGGATTAAGGAAAGAAAGGTAGCTTGTTAGAAATTTTATAAAAAGGGTGAAACTAGAAATTAGCAAACTGTTTGTAGAATTTGCAAGGTAGAGTCGTGTCATTAAAAAGGGGATATGATGAGTGCATTAGCTAGGTACTTGAGTCCAAAAAATAATGTTAGTTTTGATAATTTACTTATACACAAAAAATACAACATACAAAATAGACAATCTGATTGCTGTTGTCCGAACGAATTACATAGAAACTAGTTATTTTCGGGTCTTTTTTCCAAGAATGGGCCTCCTTTTTCAAGGATGCCCACATTAGACCTCACTGTAGAAACGTTGGCAGCAATGGACCCAACGCGTTCACAACATGTGCTRCGATCTATCCCATGCATTAAGGGAATGAGTCAAAAAACCCGAAGTGTTTACAAAATGTGCTGGGACGTGTCCCATACATTAATGGAATGCGCCAAAAAACTACCGCATTTGTACAATGTGCGAAAATATTTCTGATGCATTTAATGAATGTGTGTGGCTACTGCTGTTGCATTTAGCAAATGTGTTTGTAGCGAGGCTTTTTTCTAAATGCAATCTATATTTCTAAATACCTGTAATGCCATTGGAATATCATATCTACATATAACATGAACCAATGAAATTTTGAAGATGTATGCTATCTAAAATACCAAAATATAAAATATAAGCAATACTTTTCATATATTCCAAGCAATACCTCGACATATGCAAAAAAAATGATTACAAAAGATTAATGAAAAAATACAAATTTTCATCATTACATTGCAAAAATGTAATGAAATAATGAACTCAAATAATACGTTTTAACTTGAAACTATGTTCATTTACATTTGAAGTGAAAAGAATATATAAATGAGCATTATGACCAGGTTGATGGCAATTTGAACATCTAGGGGGATAATCGAGGGTGCGAAAATCCATTGCTCTACGTATTCTGGTAAAACGCCTCTGTCCAAAATGATTGCGGCCTTTCATAAGTTCTTCATTATGTTTAAGGACGAAAGGTGCAGGCCTCCAAGTTCACTCATTTGCAATCAGGTAGAAATCACAACTGTATGTGTTTCTATAATTATCCTTGGAATAGAATTCACTAAATAGACTTGCAGCGTCCCAGCGTCTTTTTCGACATACAATAAATACATGAGAACACGGTCTTYCGAATAAACRCCGCTTCTGACAATCACACGTATTCTCACTCATATTGACCTTGTAAACATGGTTACCCCTTTGGCCTTATCTCCCTGGAGTGGTGACACCAAATAAACTAGCTTGTACATTATATTGAGTGACTAAGTGCATAATTGCATTGCTTTCAAGATCGGTGTAAATCTTCCATTTTGTAGATAGAAATGGATATCGGCATTGGACGACCTCATCTCGGTGTAAGCAAAAGTAATCAACAAGTTTTCTAAAGCTCATCCCAACCAATACCTTTAATGGAAGTGAACATGTTTTCTTCAAAACACTATTTATAGATTCAGGCAAGTTGTTTGTTAAAACTCCAAAATCTGTGTCCCCCATCATGCATTAGAGCCCATTTGTCGAGAGAGATATTCATCAACCAATTGTAAGCCGCTTGCTCTCTTTTCCTAATCTTTTCCATGTACATATGCAACTTTTGCACTTTTGGTGTACTTCTGGTTCTGATACATAAGCTTCTTCAACATAAATTTCTTGAAAGTGATGTTAAAGTTGGCATAGATATGACGGAGACAGAATTGATGGACAGCCTTTGGTTCCTGCCAGTTTCGACTTTGTGCCACTATGCTCAAAATACCCTRATGTCTATCTTTGATGACATGAAAATGCAACAATCGCATGAACCACCCCCCAACACTCCATAGATTCTATACCAACAATGGCATAGGCAAGTGGAAMAATATGATTGTTAGCGTCCTATGACCTAGCAATCAATAGCACACCTTTGTATATGCCCCTCAAGTGCATCCCATCAACAGATATTATTGGCTTACAGTAAGTGAATCCAAGAATTTGAGGCATGAATGTCCAGAAGATAAATGTGAAAATTTTAACCGCCTCAGTGCTGTCTCGGTGATGTTTTCACTTTATAATTGTACCCGAGTTTGTTTATGATAATGCTACAAAGTAGAGAGGAAGGATTGGAAATGTAAATACCCAAGACCCAAGCAATAACTCGATACATTGTTCTCTGGCATTCCATCTTTTTTTGTAAGTTATTTCAGAATAAAATAACTTCATAACCTCTTGCTAAATAACCATCACATGCGTTTTCGGATCATCTATAATCAGATGGGTTATTTGTCGTGCAATGTACCTATTGTGATAATGATGGACTCATCTTTCTATTGCTTAGTATGAGTTGGTTCTAATACACTTACGGTTCGACGAGTACTGTAAAAGTGGTTGAGGAATTCATGCTCAAGTTTGTCATAATTTCCAATGGATCCAGCTGTGACGTCGATGTACTAGTTGAATGCGTTTCCCTTGAGAGATCCAACAAATTACTTGACAAGGTACTCACCATATGCACCAACGTTGTTGCAAGTCTCCACAAGATGTGCAATGTGTTGTTTAGGATTTCCCTTTCCATCAAATTGCTGAAATTTCAGAGGTTGATAACCTATAGGAATCTTCAAGTTATTAATCCTCTTGGTATATGGTAGAGAATATGCAAAAGAATATTTAGTACTCCCTTTGTACTTATCCTTTATGGCGCCCATGATGAAATATTTCAATTGGTCAACGGGGATTAGTCCATCTAAGGAGGCCTAAATTATTGTGGTTTCTATTGAGAGTCCCGCTTCTCTCATGTCTTCAGATTTAAATTTAACTTGAGACTGCTTTCCTAAAACTTTTATAGGTCCTGACATATTTGAGGCTTGGGATGTTTTAGAGCAGATTAATTTGTTTCTCCAGCATTGTCAAGCCGATTTAGTAGTTGAGCAATTGTGAGATCTTGATTTTGAGTACGCTTTGCAAGACTTTCCACCAATTTCGTCAAATTTGAAATTTGTTCTTCGACGGTTGAGATGTCCGCCATTATAATAGGCATTGCAGATGAACTCGCAGTTAGATCTTCATGAGCCATCAAATCGAGCTTCGAATCTTCTTGAGTAGGTGGCCCTGAATCTAAATATATTYGTCATCAGCATTTTGGACTGTTGGATTTGGTTCTTGCATTCAACAAAGACATATTTATTCTTATAGCAGATCTGACTCCTATTTTTCCTTCTTGAGGAGGAACATCATTGAACATGGGGTTGGAGTGTTCGAAGACCTGATCGTCTGAGAAGTACTCATTTACTTCTTTTCTTACATCAGATGGCACCATACTCTGCATCATAGGCCCTATATATGTAGCCAACATGGTTGATTTGGCTGCAGAACCAATTGTGACAGATCTAGAAGTAGCCTTCAAGATGTTGTTCTTGGGGGGTCATTGATGAATTTGGTTTGAAGAGAAGAGATAAACGGCAGAGACTGTTCCACTGGACATGCCAAAATCTATTTACACAAATCTTTCGTCTGTAAAATGTAATATAAAAACAAGAAAAATATGTAACAAAGTATTAATCTCTAAAATGTTCTCATAGCAAGAACTCAATTAGTTGATTCTTCTCTTTGAAATTTTTCAAGCCCTTTGCAGCTTAATATCGGGATTTGGAGAGGAATTTGGTGCTCTTTCTTCTAAACTTTTCTTAATATAAATTGTTCGACCTTAATATGAATTTTTGGACCTCTAAGTCATATGCTTTAGCCTCTATTTTATATGCAAAGTGAATTGATTTGAGTGGTCGGAATCCTATCTAGGAGCAACRTGACATTACTCGATTCTCCGTGGTACATTATTGATTTCTATTGGTTGAACATTATCATACTTCACACATATTAATCTTTCATTGGTCAAGATGTCAGATAATTTTTAATTTTAATTGACACATTTGAAATTGACTTTTAATTATTTAAATAAATTATAAAAATTTAATTTAATWAAATTTTTATATCTATCGTGTTAAAACCAAAAAAATAACATTCGGGTGTAAAAGATAATATTCCATTAAATTTTGTTAAACAATAAAGTCAAACCGATAAAGAACCTCAATTAACTGTCATATAGTTCAATTTGAAAAATGTGAATTGGTAGAAACTAATTTATATAAAATGTGAAATTCGAAGCCAATTATGCTTGACTCACACAAGTCAGTCCTAATAAAATCCTTAAATTGGTAAAATATATACAAGATTTAATTTATGCTATCCGGAAATTGAATGAAAAGCCTGGAAGCAGGGCATAACAGTGAGAACATATTAAATTAATACCAGATTACGTGTCGAGTTGAACCTGTGGAGTTGACTGTGTCTATACCATAATACAGCACCGCGGTAGATGGACGTTTTCTTCGAAATGACGATGTATTTTGACTTCGATATTTTCTATCTCTTTATACATATATAAATCCATTGCATCTGCTCTTTGCAATTTTTGGAACAAGAACTCCCGATATATTGCTTTACTTTCTTGCATCAGTATCTCCAATTTTCGCATATTCATACTCTGCAAACCTTTAATTATGTATCCTTCTAACTCAGATGAGTTTCAGAAATCTCCACCACCCTCGGCACCACCAGTTTATAGCTACGGTGAGGCTCAGCATCCACCTGCCACAGGAATTCCTGTCCCAACGCCGAGTTACGCCTATACTGAGAGAGTTCMGGCGCCACCATCTCAATTTGAAACAACAACTACAGGGTATTGGTCTACTGGCCTCTGTGAGTGCGGCTCTGATGTCTCGAACTGTAAGTTGATATATRTTCGATTTATTTTCAGATTTGGAAAGAGATGCAAGAGAGAAAAGATATCGTCTCTGCCATTTCTCGATCTTTTCTATGCCTTTTTTTGGCAGGTTGCGTAACTTTTTGGTGTCCTTGCATAACCTTCGGGCAAATTGCAGAATTTGTAGACAAAGGATCAACTTGTAAGTGATGAAGATAATGTTTTCTTAACCATTTTTTTCTTAATACTCTCACGAGAGGAACTATGTAACCAACGAGATACCACAGCTCAACAACAACTTCTTAACTAGTACGCTGACTTTTTCTTTTTCTGAATTTAACTAGCGACATTAATTATTTTGGTTGTGGTAGCTTGTGGAACAAGTGGAGCACTCTATGCCCTCTTAGCCTATTCGACTGGTTGTGCATGGATATATTCTTGCTTCTATCGTTCAAGGATGAGGCAACAATATATGTTACCTGAAAACCCTTGTGGAGATTGTCTTGTTCATTGCTGCTGTGAGCCTTGTGCCCTGTGTCAAGAGTACCGTGAACTCAAAAGCCGTGGATTTGATATGTCGATTGGTACATATTTCTCTGTTCTCATTCTCCTTTAGAATTATATATGTATTAATTATTAATTATTACTAATTCACTATGATTTTTATGTCTAATGATTCATATTTAGGATGGCATGGAAATGTGGAGAAGCAAAGTCGTGGGGTGGCAATGGCTCCAATTGCTCAACAAGGAATGTATCGATAAAGAGGATGTAGTTCAACKACTTTTGTTCAAAGCTAATTAAAGCCTTGCTTGYGCGTCTCTAGATTGTTTCTCTAGATTGTGTATTGTTGAGGACATTACTTTCCTCATAAAATTTAGAATACCCTTTTACATGGCAAATGATTTTTGGAATTGCTGCGATATAGTTGTATTCATTCAATTAATATCCTTGTTTTATTTGATACATCTTCAGTTCAGTAACAAACGTAAGGAAAATTATTTTTAATCAAACTAATGGTTATATTTAAATAGGTAATTGTGTTTGCTCAATGTTACTAATATAAATAATACAAGAGTCCTTATATTGTATCAGAAAACCAAAGAAAAGTAAAAGAAAGAAAAGAAGAGACGGTATCCAGTTGGCGTCGCTTCACCTATATCAAGCTAGTGAAAACAATAATAATTATAAAATTCGCCTATATAACAATTTTTTAGTTGATCTTCATTTGACAAATACTATATTAATATTGACAAAGAAGTTCTTGTTAATCCAGAGAATTCTGATATTATATAAACCAGAATCAGATGGAACTAATGATAGATTTTTTACATTCTTGTCCTTTGTTTAGGAATTAGCTTTTCTTCTATTAGCATATCTCTCATTTGAAGTTATGTGCTCCTCAAACACAAAGCTAAAAGAATAGGATCATTGTCCACGGGCCTATGTGATTGCTTCTCTGATGCCCCAAACTGTAATTTGATACTCTGATTACCGCTCTAAAAGGCCTTTTTGGGTGCCAATGAGCATGCATATGTTGTTAGGGTCCAGTCCAATTTAGGCCCACTGGACGTTATAACTTAGGGCTTCACTACCCTAGYATTATATATATGGGGATAAATATGAGTTGTGTGAGATAACACACATAAGAGAGTCACTAAGTAATATATAAGAGAGACGAAAAAAAAGAGTTCTTCAGAGAGTAGTGTATTTTTTTGGATTTGTTGGCGCAGCCAGAATCAAAAGGTTCGATCGAGGGTCAAACGGTGTCCGTTTTTGCTGAATTTTGGACAGCGTGTTCGGGACATCTAGGGCTTTAATCTGGACGGTTGGATTGTGATTTGGTGCCACGGTTTGGGAGAAATCGCTGCTGGATAGAACTGCATTTCTGGTGATATTCTTCACCTTTTGCTTCTCTTGTTGTTCATCTATTATGTATGGAATTGTTGGTGGGTTGTAGATCTTTGTGAGATTGATTTGATGTACTTTTACCCTCAACTTATCATAATAATAGAATAATAATAGAAGTGTTTAGGGTGGACTCCTCATAAGTCCCGTGGTTTTTACTCTTCACATCAAAGTGATTTTTCCACGTAAAATAAATCTGGTGTGTTGATTTAATTTAYGTTGATTATATTTCAGTGATTAGCTTTGTGGTTTAATTGGTTAATTAATTGGTGAATCATTGGTGATGAATTTGGGAATTATTATTTAGTTGATTGTCTTGGTGTTGATCTTGTGGGTGGTTGATATACTACTCGTTGGGTCCTACATATGTGTTGTGCTTTTGCCGGAATGATAAGTCGATTGTGCCTCCTGCGGCATGACACCTATGAYTGGCTGGTGGCGGGTAGAGGTGAAACTAAATTGAGTTGGCTCTTGAACTGCTTACGATTCACTTCATTTTTTGCTCAATCAATTAACAGATGAGCCAATATTTCTTTACTTCGTTTAAAATATGAGCCAAGTTTGGATTAAGTAAAGCTTAACATGTTTGGTTATGACCTAACTCAATATAAATAAAAAATAAAGAAAAAAATTAAATAGATAAATAAGGAAGTTGAGTGTTTTTCGTTAAAATTAATCGAAACTTAAAAAAATTTCGACATCTCTACAGGTCTTTCCAAATCGTGAGAAACATTCAAAAGTTAAGTAAGTCACTGATGAAAGAGTCATGATGTTCGTATTATGGATCTTCATTGGATTTTAGTAATTTTAACTCATATCATGGTTATGAATACTATTAGTTTTTATCAGTTGCGACATAATTTTAGATATTTTATAATTTATRTTGAACTGTATTTATTAAACTTATTTGATAAATGAATAGAACTGAGCTACTYGTGAACTATTTATGAGTTGGGTTTGAGCAAAAAAAAATTAGCTGACATCAAATATGAGTTGAATCAAATTTGAGTAAGTTCGGTTTGAGCCAGCCTTAGCGTCAGCTCCACCCAACTSATTTCCAGCTTTAGTGGTGGGGATTGCCGATTTGCTGGTCAGCTCCAAGATGTGCCCTGGGCTTGGTAGGATAAGGTGGACTGGGTTGATCACCCCGGCTACAGCCACAGAACCATAGTGATGATGTAGAATTGGGGAAGTCCACGTTTTGAACAGCTCCAAGGATCGACTGATGGCAGACTTGGCCTCAAATCCGTGCATGTCTGCTGCTGATTCACCAATGCCTGGGGATCATTTTGCAAGAAAAGCCTAAACATAGCAGCAAATTGTGGAACTATAGCTTGCATTCAGTCGCTGGTACTTTCATCTAACTGTTATCATATAGCAGCTAATGAGGCCGACAATGGTATGGATTCATCACATGATGATGGCGATTAAGAATTGACTATGTTCTTAGCGCCACTGGTATTGTTTTCGTCCATTGAAGTTATTAGCTATCTAGAGCATAATTGCGTTCACACTTTATGTGATCCAACTTGATGTGCCAATATGTTAAACCAGAATTTACTCTGCCAATTTATTAGCTAAGATGGAGTCTGCYAACTTGCTCAGTTAAAACAACAAACTATAGTTCGGTATAGTTCGATACACAGAAGATAACAASACGAGACATAGCTAAGCACTGGTAAGTAAGAATCAATCCCTTTATGCCTGGGTTAACTGCTATAGAGGAGGTTCGGAATGTACTTTTCCCTATGTCAGCTGATAGTTCTCCTGGTATGCCCCTGGTTTTTTCCCGGCCGGCTGGCGGTCATAATCTCTACGCAGGTATTTTCGTTCTGGAACAGTCACTCTTCACCTCTAAAGGGTTAGACGAGCTATCTGTTAACAAATTTGTAAGAGTTTTCTATTAATGGTGCGTTCTTGAAGTATTACAAAATGCATCCACTAGAATGTATATCAAATATTTCGAAAGTAAACAAAGGGAATTTATATTGACAATGTGTTGATCGAAAGCCCAAGCATCATAATACAAACTAATACATAATCCTGCAAAAAAAGCAAGACTGAAATTGGGTTTGAAAGTTGTAAATAAACTAAAACGATATTGGAAAAACAATAAAGAAAGCTTATGCATACGTGTAGAGATGATATTTGTTGACCCATACACATAAGAAAAGCTGAAAAACGACCTTCAAATTAAAGAGGACTAGCAATGCAAGCCTTTGTATAGCGATGTGAATTATTGTACCCTTTGGAATCAAGCTTCCTCTTCCTTCCGCGAGCATTCCGATTATGACCCCAATTTGGTGTACGGTAAGTATTTCTAGACGACAAATATATATGTCTTTACACGGCAAAGTATAGAGGGACTAAACGGGAAAATATATTTACCTCATGGACCATAGAGACTAGGCTATACAGGTACTTGTTAGGATAACATGAGGTGATATGTGATTTTAATTTACCTTAGAATCATAGGACTTATAGATCTCAATGGTGATTTTGGATCACTAACTATTTTGATGTACTAGAATTGATAGTTGTAACATTCACGAACATTTTCAAGGAATCATCAGAAAACTTCTTATCTAGTATATTTTTGTAGCTTATTTATTCTTCTATTCAGATTTTTCTGAAAAATAGTTTTTATCAACCTCATATTTGAATATTTCAAATTGAATTATTTACCATTTAATTTATTAATTTTAAATCTATAAGTTAACTTAATATTAACTTATTATTAATAAATAAATTAACTTAATAATTAAAGTTAATATTAATTAATTAATAATTAAATAAACTATAATAATTGATTTAAGATTAATTTAATAATTAAATAGTTAAATATTTCAATTTGAAAATTTCAAAATTGAGGGATCCAAAAACTATTTTTTCACAAAAATTGAATAGGAAGGAATACATAAGTTACAAAAGATTGTGTTAACTAGATAAATGACTTTGAATGGATCCTTTAAAATAGAGCGGTGTATGTTACAACATCCAAATTCTAAGTACATCTAAACGGTTAGGTGATCGAAATACAGTTTGGATTTATAAGTCTTGATTCTAAGGGGAAATTAAAATCACCATATCACCCTCAAATTTATCCTTAAGAAACCTTATTAAGCTTAGGTTTCTATGGTCTTATGACGGTACGAAAATATTCTCGTATTACTTGTGCAAAGAAATTATATAATTTGCGTGCTTATAACAATACTTTCCCGTACACCAAATTGGTTAATAATCGCCAATCCTCTCGGATTTATAAATCTTTGATTCCTAAGGGGTAAATTAATATTCACATCTCCATACCAAAACTTATCCTTATGAACCTCTTTGAATTTTAAGTCGCAGGTTTTCTATGTGTAATGGGGCACAAATACATCTCACACGTATGCAAAAAAATTATAAAAGTTTTCCCACCCACCATTATCACAGTAGAGTCCCCACCAAATCAAACTACCCTTCAATTCCATTTTAGGTAAAGTATTTCTTATCATTTGGTGATCCACTTTAATAAACAAGAAGTTAAATAACAACACTTGGGACAACTGAATTTACAAGCTTAAGCATGCCACTTCACCGTGATTAATGCATCATTAAAACTTAAGTTCACCAAAACCCCAAGTAAAAGAAGATTAATTCATGCTTAATTTCATTGAAAGCATATAAAAAATAAGCTTGCAAAAACAGAATGTAAGGGAAGAATTGAGTTCAAAAACGATAATAGATTCTCTTGTAAATTCCAATTGAACTATTTCCCGTTGTTTGGCAATGTCGTCTTCCTTCCTTTGCTCCTGTCTTCTACTTTGCCTTTTTGCCTTCAATATGATAGTAAAAGTTCTTCCTATAAGCTATCAATCCAGTCAAGTAGCAAGCTTCTTGAAAGGATTCTCTCAATAATTTCTAATTTTCCTCTAAGAATGGCCTCGAATGGATGAAAGTTTTCTCTTCTCTTGGCTTCTATTTAGACTGTAAATCTTCATGCAACTTGTTAGTCAAGTTGGAATATTGAGTTGCCTTTTTGATGAGGTCCAATGAGAGTTGTACAAGTGGCATCGAGTTGCAATGTCTGGTCCAATGCAAGGAGTCCATGTGGCACCAACTTGCAAAAGTAAGCCACTTAATTGTCACTTTGTAGATTTCCAGTCCTCCTTCCTTCAAGTTCCAACAAGACATTCTTTTTACATATGGATGCGCCTTCTTGTCTTTTAGTTTCCTTTTAACTACCACAATTGTACATCTTTTACAGCTTGGCGGCTACAAGTTGCTGAATTAGCAGCTTGTCACATCCACAGTGCTGTACACCATGTTGCAGTATTCCTATGCTCAAATTTCCTTCCTTTCTTATTCTTGCTCTTATTCAAACAATCTCGTGTTTGGTTAAAAATAGATAAGATTCTGCCTCTAACCTTACGAACTCAATTAAATTTGGTTACTCATTCCATTCAAAGGGTAATTGTAAATTTACACAAGAAAGTATATGAGCAACCATGATTTTAATATAAAAATTGGGTAAAATAGCATAAGACATAATACAAAAATTGCACAAATTTATGCACTTATCACCCGTCAAGAAGCTTCTGCAATTACCACATGAAGTCCCAATGAAAACTGCCCTAAGTTTCAGTTTCTKGACCCTAGAATGATACTCCATAATGATCATGGGAATATTTACACAATATTTCCCTAAGACCTGGTCAAATTTGGTTTAAGAACAATCCTTATTAACTTCTATTACAACTTCCCTAGCCGACCTGTCAATGATAGATAGCATCAGTAACCACTGGGTAAGTATTTGAATAAGTACTCTGAATAAACATCAAATGATGGAACTATTAATTAATCCCTGTTAGGAGTAGGCAAGAAGTTGACTAGTGGGCTGTTTGAGCTTCATCTAGTTTGATTTAGGCAAAAACGTTGAAACCTTTAAGAATGCTAGATGAATCTGTTAATATTATCTACTTGAGTTTCTAGCAAGAGCTTTTGGCAGGTTTTGTACACTTCGTATGCTTTTGTCATCCTTGTCTGTTATGTTTTTTCATTTTCTATGCCTTGAACTTTGACTAAGCTGATTCTTTCGATTTGTTTTCCAAGGTTTAAGATATTTTACTTTATACCATATTTCGGTTGGAGTGTGGTATTAGGACATGTGAAGATAAATGTAAGAAGATACACGGAGTTCGACTACAGGAATAATCTCCTATATAGTGTCAATCACATAAAAATTCTTATGTCAGCACACTTTGCTGCCACATGTGCTAAAGGACATACCTTGCGATTAAGTTCACTTCATGAAATTAATAAGCGATGGCTATTATTATTTGGTTTTAGACCTCAAAACGTAAAGTGTATATCGATCTCGAGCRTAAATGAATTTCTCTRTTTTATTAAACTCTTAATGTGTTGTTTTGTTTATCGTACTCTAAAGAATATTTTTTTAAATATTCTTGAATATTTTAACGTGAGTTCTCTATCTTTTAAACTTCAAAATACGAGTAGTTTTATTTATCGCACTCTAATAAGATACTTTCAAATATTCTTGAATATTGTAACATGAGTTCCTCTATTTTATTAAACTTCCAAATACAAGTGGTTTTATTTTTCACACTCTAATAAGGTGTTTTCAAATATTCCGGAATATTGTAACGTGAGTTCCTATGATTTATGAACTTTCAATAATGGGTGATTTCTAGAGAAATGTTTCAAGGAATCTTGAATTGTTTTAAGTCATTCTATTTTATAAACTTCTCAAAATATGTGATTTTGTATAGCGTATTATAGCAAGATGTTTTCAAATCCTTTCAAATATTTTATACCAGAATACTTTTCAAACTCTTTTGAAGAAATATTGTACATGTTATTTCTAAATGCTCTTACATTTCATAGATTCTATATCGACATGATTTATCACATGAATTATTCTGTTCAAAATACATGTTTACTTGATTGAAATGAAAGCCTGGATTTGAATTATCGAATGACTATATTTTTACTTGACATTGATTGAATCATGAGTTTTAAAATTCCATTGATTTTATCATGCATCGAGCATTGTTACTAATACAGTCTTGGACTGTGTAATATGATCATTGAGTACTTAGTCAGTGTTGGTCCCCAATGCAAGGCCCTCTTGTTCTCTGAGTTGCTAAATGGCCAAAACCAGTGGATCGTATCTATGGCGGTCTCGTTCGGATGGACGGTTGTGTTATTAGCTACCCACGATAAATTGTTGGACATTCGTAGCCTTGATTAGGAGGTTTAACCCAAGGGTGACCGACTCCTATAGCTGCAGTTAGTCAACTAATTGTTCCTGTTCTCATAGTGTAGTTGTAAGTCACATATGTGTACAAGGTGATAAGGTTGATATACTTGACTCCTAGTAAACACTCTTACAATTTTTGTTTGTGCCCTTGGTACTATACTATTCATGGAATGATTTACATGACTTATCTTGTTTTCTTGAAATATATTTATTGACTCGATTTATTCTAGAACTGCATTCTATACTTGATTTCCATCTAGAAATGCATCCTTTCCTAAAAGGCGTATTACTCATATTACTTCAAAGAAAGATTTGAACGAGATTTATCTGATGTTTTCTTTACTTAAATTTACCCAAATGGTTTTCTAGAATGTTCTCCACTGCTAACATGCACACTCACACATGCACAGGACTACTGAGCCTAGCTTCTATTTCACATGTTTTAGTGACAGGTACAGACGCTTAGAGAGGTTAAGTGACTTCTAGCTTAGGTGAGTTACGTCATATATAGATTCTCTGAGACTTGGAGATTTGTAACAGGTACCACATTTGTAATGTCATCAGGAAGTTGTACTCTCACATTGGGGGGATTAAATTATGTATAACTTGGAGTTTAATATTGTAAGATTGTGTACTTATTTGGACCTTCATATTCTATTTCAGGAGTTTTAGTTGCTTTGAATATTTAACTGTATTGACTGTTGAGAGGCAGGCAATGCCTGTATAGCCCCAATGGAACCTAGAGTAGTGCGGGCCGTCACATACACAATRTTGTATTGAGGCATGGAAAGAAAAACTTTCCTTAATCTTTGATCATACACAACCTCAATTGATTTCCAATTACCCTGTTGACATTAGTAGGTATGCTAATAACAAGACAATAGAGTAATACCATGCGGTTCTATGACATAGGGTGTCATGCGTGGTAGGTATCAACCAAGACTTTAATAAATAGTACCAAACTTTTGCCGGTGGTATCAATTGTGTTCACTTCCTGGTGCGATATCCTTGAGGATAAATGCTTCAATCAGTGTTCTCCACATTGAGGGCTGAAGTCTAGTGTCCCACATTTCTTCCTCCATGTGAACGACGAACTTGGTATAATCACAGTTTGTGTTGTGTAACCCGTACATGTTGTTGATATCCTTGCGCTCCAAGTGCACCCACACCTCTCTGGATATCCTTGTGCTCCAAGTGCACCCACACCTCTCTGACCTTCATCGTCCATGCTTTAGCATCAGTATAGTTCGTATAGAATTCATGAACAACTAATGAAATAGGGCCCTCAGGTCRTTCATAGAAATCCATTAGCGTGGTGCCACAATCTGAGCTTGCACATAAGAAGGTAAGCGCGTGGTCTGATCATTGGTGATGGAAAGATTCTTTTTCTAGCCATAAACCTTTGGAAGCTAAAGTTTCTTCAAACCTTTTCTTTGCTAGATCATTCACAAAATGCTTATAGGATAGTTCAAGTTGTCTTTGTTTCTTGTTTGCAGCATGCTTTGTGCTCTCCATTGTTGGTGAAGCTGAAAGGTGGAAGGTTTGGAGGTACGACAAAGAGTTTAAATACAAAAAATACAGAATAGTGAAGTARGGCTGAAGATGGTGTCACTGGTGGAATTTTTCATAGAAATGAAAGGTTGCGATGGGAGGGGGATTCGATGCTTTGGTGGAGGAGAGACGACTATTCAGCTTATGATGCTTAAATAAAGGGGAAGGTTGGAGAGAACGAAATGATATGATGTGTAATGCTCGGGGTAGGGATGGTTAAGTGTAAGAAAGGTTCATGAAAAGTCATTTCTTCRTGGGGATTATGGAAAGGCAGTTCCATTTTCATTTACACATCATTAGGTACAAAAAATAACTATCCTTTTTTTTTTTTTTTCCAAACATATGACAACTCTCACTTTTCCTCGAGAGTTGACTTCCACAAACATATACAAAGAAGCTGCAGCATCTCTGGAAGCATTTTTTTTATAACATTATTCTCACAGCATTGTCCAACCCTTTTCAAAGATTTCCAGAGCTAAAAACCCTACACTTTCTTGCATCTCAAAAATCATGAAAATTTCTTGTTGACACAGTTAGTTAATCTCAAAAATACTAAATGCATACTTTTCTATAATYAGAATGAAGTTAACAAAATGAACGTTAACAAAATGTAAATTTAAACTACAAATGTGACAAAATAGATAAGAGATTAAAGAAATGATAAAACAACAATTTCAAGCTAAAATTTGTGGGTTGCCTCCAAAAAGCGCTTGGTTTAAATGCAATTGCCTAACTCTCTGAATGCACTTCTAATTCGTGGGAACAGTCATCCCTTAACTCTCCATTTCCTTTTTCCCAATAAAGCTTGATCTGTGCTTATTAACCTTGAAATCATTGCCAGATTTTTCACTAAAAAGGTCCACTGGATCACAATGATACACTTTGGTAATTTTGAAGGGCCTAAACCATTGCAATTTACCAGGAAACAACCTCAATCTTGAACTAAATAGCAGTATAAGCTACCCTTCCTTAAACTCCTTGGGTTGAATATTCATATCTTGTCATTTCCTTATTTTCTCCTTATATAGTTTGGCATTTTCATAAGATCTTAATCTCAACTTTTCCAACTTATTTAGTTGTAAAATCCTTCTTTTCCCTACAACATTTAAATTAGAATTCAACTCCTTGATCGCCCAAAATGCTCTATTCTCCAATTCTAGGGGTAGATGGAAAGCCTTTCCAAAAATTAGTCTATAGGGAGACAAATCCAAATGAGTCTTGTAAGCATTCGATAGGCCGACAAAACATCATCCAATTTAATGGACCAATATTTCATATTGGGATTTACTACTTTTTACAAAATTTGCTTGACTTCCTTATTGGAAATTGCCACCTGTCCACAGACTGTGGGTGATATGCCGTAGCATTCCTGTACCTAACTCCATATGTAGCTAGCAAACTCTCAAAATCCCTGTTATAGAAATGACTTCCCTGATCACTAATATATCCTTGGAGTGCTCAAACCTAGTGGAAATGTTTTCTTCAAGAAATTCATGACTACTTTGGAATCATTGTGGGCAAAGTCAAAGCTTCTATCTGCTTAGAAACTTAGTCTATGATACCAAGATATAAGAACTTCCAAATGAGCGCATAAAGGCCCCATGAAATCGATTTCCCATAACTCAAATAGTTCAATTTCAAGGATGTACCAAGATATTCTCTACTTGATGATAACTGTCACAATATTTTATATATTCATAGGAATCTTTAAAGACAGAGAGCTAGAAGTAATCTGATTGAAGAACCTTGGCTGTTGTTCTAGATCCCATAAAGTGACCTTTATAAGTYAGCTGCATGACAATGCTGTAGTAAACTAGGCACTTCCACCTCATCAACACATTTTTTTTAAGATTTGGTCAGCCCAACCTTTTTACAATAAAATTTCACATTATCAAAGAACCTCTTGAGCTGCTACTTATTCATGTCCGGAGGGATCACTTCGCTTTCCAAATAATTAGCCAAATCGGCATATCAAGGTGCCTGAGTTATCAACAATATTTGCACATTGGGAAATGGTTCTTGGATAGGTACATCGAGTCCGAATTTACTTCAAGTTCCAGCATGGTAAATGGTCTGCCACCTGATTTTCAATCCCCTTTCTATCCTTTATCTCAAGGTCCAATTCTTGCAAGAGCAATACTAATATAATAAGCCTTAGTTTAGCATCTTTTTTTGAGATGAAGTACTTAATAGCTCAATGATCAATGAAAATCATGGCCTTAGCTCCAGTTGTGCGTCAAGACTTGCATAGTTATTCGAGTGGAATACTTTCTCCTTTCTTTAGCCTAAGACAGTCCCCATGACATAGTCATTATCATCGTACATAAGTTCAACTAGAAAAGACCAATTGGAACCAATAGTAACCAATGCAAAAATGAGAGCCTGCTATAATTCCAAGAATTATTTCAAGCAAATTTCATCAAAGTCGAATGCTTTGTTCTGTTGCAGTAATTCACATAGAGGTTTTGAGATTTTTTAGAAGTCCTTTATAAACCTTCTTTAGAATCCTGCATGCCCCTAAAAGCTTCTAATCCCTTTACAATAGATGGAGGTGCCAACTTTTGTATTATTTCCACCTTTATCTTGTCAATTTTAAGCCCTATATCAATGAAACTTTATGGCCTAAAATAATTTTTTCTTCTACCATGAAGTTTCATTTCTCCCAATTTAGGACCAAATTAGTTTCCTGACACTGTTTCAATACTTCCTCTAAATTTGTTAGGGATTCTTCAAATAAGTGTCCAAAAACTAAAAAATTATTCATGATGATTTGAAGAGTTTTCTCCACAAAACCAAAGAAAATGGACATTATACAACGTTGAAATGTTGCTGGAGCATTGCAAAAACCAAATGACATTCTCGTGAATGAAAATGTTCCAAAAGGCCAGGTGAAAGTGTCCATCTAGGAAGCAATAGTATTTCTTTCTAGCTAACGGATCCAACATTTGATAGTCGAAGGGCAAAGGAAAATGGTATTTTCTTGTGAATTTGTTCAACTTYCTGTAATCTATATATACCCTCCATCCATTCACAACTCTTGTAAGGATTAATTCATTTCTGTAATTGGTTATCACAGTCAATCTCCTTTTTTCTGGGACGCATTGAATTAGGCTAACCCACGAGTTGTTTGAAATATGTTAAATAATGCCGAAATCCAATCATTTGATTATCTCCTTCACTGCCTCATTCATATTGGGTTTAAGCCGGCATTGATATTYGACTGAATTGTTGTAACATTTTTCCAGCAAGATTTTGTGCATACAAAGTGATGGATTGATTCCCTTTATATTGACCATTGTCCACTCCGTTGCTCCTTTGTACTTCCTTAAGATTCTAAACAACTGCTCATCATTTTCAAACTCCAAAGTCACAAACATTATCACATATAAACTTTCCTCCTTCCCCAAGTATTCATATTTTAAATATGAGGGAAGGAGCTTCAATTCAACTGTAGGGGGTTCTTTAATGGAAGTCTCACATGATGAAGAAACTTTTGTTGATGGGCTTAAAGGCTTGAAATGCTGTCTTTGATTGAAATATGACTACCTTGCTTCAACAACTTCCACTGTCTGCTCGTTCTCAGCGGCATATGCCAAAAATTCCTTAAGCCTAAATTTGTCAATGAGTTTGCTACTACAACATTGCTACAACATTCCTTGAAATTTTCATCAACCAATGAATCCAGAATGTCTATAGAGAAGTACTCTACTCTTTTACCTCAATAGGGAATTTCATCGCATTAAGTATGTTGAATGTCATATCTTGATCATGTACTCTCATTTTGAGTTCTCCTTTTTTAACATTAATCAATGCTCTTCCAGTGGTGAGAAATGATCTCCCAAGAATGACTGGAATCTCCTTATTCGCATCGTAATCAAGTGTAATAAAATCCACAGGGAATATAAACTTGTCTACCCTTACAAAACATCTTCAATTTTTCCTTTCGGCTTGGGAAATGACTTATCTACCAATTGGAGAGTGACAAATATAGGTCAAGCTTCCCCTATTCCAAGTATTTTGAAAAAAGACATTGGCATAAGGGTAATGCTTGCTTCCAAATCACATARTACTTCGTCGCTATAAGCGTTCCCTATAGAACAAGGGATGGTAAAGCTCCCCAAATCTTTCCAATTATGGGGCAACTTGTTCTGAAGAATGAAGCTATATTCATTTGTCAATGCCATTATTTTGTACTCTCCSACCCATCTCTTCTTTGATARAATTCCTTCATCAACTTGACATAGGGTGGCATCTGTTTTAAAGGCTTCCATAAGAGGGACTTTGATATGAAGTTGCTTAAAAACATGCAACAATTTGTTGAATTACTTGTCCTCTTGTTTTTTCAAAACCTTTRAGGAAAATGCATTTTCCGCTRTATTGGTCTCACATCATGTGTATTTGCAGGTGACATGCAGCATCAGTCATAGTTTTTRTATTCTACTTTATATTGTTTTCCTTCACAATCTCCATATCTTTCTCAGCTTGTAACACTTCACACTCTGTTGGAATTTGTGCTTTCTTCTTGGGTTCACGTAGCTCTTTCCCATTATTCAATATCACGGCTTTGCAATGCTCTTTCCCGCCTCTTTTGGGGCACTGCCCTATTTGATTTTTCGAATTCCTAAGTGCTACCAAGTGACTCTGAGTCACAACATCTTATTTTTTATTCACAATGTTTTACRTGACAATGAACTCTTTAAGTAGTCCTTCGAGAGATTGACTTTGCTCACTGGTAGTCCCTCTTTGATGAGAACTTTGACGCTGAAAGCCTGGTGTCCCTGAAGGTTGAGAATGGTACCCTTATGCTTGGTTTGCTCCTTGACCACCTCCTAAAAAATTAGGGCATTACCTCCATCTCAAGTTGTAGGTGTTAGAGTAGAGGTTATTATTTTTGTTAAACCCTCCTCCTACGTAGCATATAGACTCCAAAATAGAAGGACAACTCTCAAATGAGTGCCTCTCTCCATAATAAACACAAGAGGTTATGAAGATGATGACATGGGTGCTACTTCAGCAGAGAGAGAGAGAGAGAGAGAGAGAGGTTATAGCATCATCTACATGAACTCCAACTACTTTCGTCAGGGCTGCTGGTATTGCTGCAGCATTTTTGACAGCCAGCCATTGAAAGCTATTACTTTCTATTCTCTCTAGAACTTTGAAAGCATCATTATAAGACTTATCTAGTAAAGCTCAATTTTCTGAAGCATCCACCATGTTACAGTATTGAAGGCTCAATCCATTGTAAAATGTCTTCATTCGTATCCAGTGTGGAATTCCATGAGTATACTTTCTCAGAAGTTACTTAACTCAAGCTTTAGAGAAGTTCTCATCTCCAAACTATTAAAAGGCTGTAATATCGTTCCTTACTTGGCATTCTTGGTTGGGGAAAAGTATTTGAATAAGAATGTCTCTAGAAAATCGTTCCAAGAAGCGATCGAATTGGGAGATAAGGTATTCAACCAATCCCTAACATGATCCCTSAATGAGTAAGGGATCAATTCGATCATCAAAGCCTCACAGCTAAAACCTTGCAGATGGAATGAATCACTCTCATCCAAAAAACACCAAAGATGTTGGTGGGGTCATCGGCAGCTATTTCGCTGAATTTTTCCACTATTTGGAGCATTTGAACTCAAAATTCTGAGTTTAATAAAATGTCTCACTATGCTCGGCTGTAGGACATCCAACATAGGTACAATATAATACTAATAGCTCAGTTTCTATCATATGCAATTGTTGCTACGTTGCAACTACATTGTCAGGCACAATAGCCTATGGATTCTCTGTTATAGTCTAGCCATCTTTCTTCTTCTTATTCTTCTTGCATTACGTTGTCTTCTTCTTCTTGCTCGAAAAGTTCTTTCTAGCTCAAGATCGAAAAGATATGTGCYATTTTCCTCGAATGTTCATTATGAAAGATGAACTATCAAGAACACAAATAAAAAAATAAGAATGTATGAAATTTTAAATTACTAGAAATTTAAGAACCATTTAACCATGTAAACGACCTCCGACAATGATACCAAGAACATGATAGATAAAATCGAAAATAGGCAATTAGTTTCAAACGTACAAGTATATGCGGTCCACATGTAAGTAAAAATAAGTGAGTAAGAATCATTCCAATGAGGATTGAATGAGTAAAAATGATAGCATAAAACTTCTAGTAAAATTAATTGTTGGGTTTAGACTAATTGTCACTAAAGTAAATTAAAATTATCCAAAGTAAAAGGATACTAAAACTAGTAAAAAACAATAGCAACGGCTTCACAAAAGATGGTTAAGAGTATAAATGGATTTAGGATTAATGAATCTCCTAAATACTATAGGTTTTGAAACATACAGCACTGCTATAGCATTACCGCTACAACAAAGTGACTGCATYTGTATGCAGATTGAGAAAAAATATGACCTCACCCTTGCAGTTTGTTGGTCATTATTTGTATTCCACTACATTGTTTACCCTTCTGGGATTTATTACCTAATTTAAGAAACCCAAAGAAGCTTTTAGTCTCTAAGGTCTTATGAGCTAAACCTATGTTCCTATAGGGTTCGTAAATAGTAGATCCTAAAACCACCAAAACTCATATCCATTCAAATCTTTCACTACTTTAACATTTTCTAACCTTCAAGTAGCTCGCACAATCACCATAAGTGAAAGGTAGATAGTGAAAGTACAACAATAAATATCCTTGAATGAAGCATGTAAATGAGTACACCTTGAATGTAATATTCCTTAAACCATTAAGTACATAGGTTCATCAAGAATCCGAACAATACAAACTTAGCTCATGCTCTTAAATATACAAAAGTTATAACATTCAATGCTCAACATCTTTAAAGGATACAACGTGAAGAGTTAAAGAAATAAAGCCTAAAGTAGAGTCTTGGCTCTTTTGTGACGAACTTTTGGTTSTTCTTCTTCCTCTTTGACCATTGGCCTTTATTCCTTTTTGCCCAATTTCTTCACTCTCAAAAATCCAGCAACTRCTAYAATCTCTTTGTGGTGTGTGTTAATCCCTAAGAGAATGTCCTCTTGATTCCTTTTCTAAGAAGCTTAAAGGAGTCTTGTCCTAAAGTTATCTAAAAAGTAGACACAAGTCAAAAGCCCATTGGTTCAAAACACCAACTTGTACAAGGACAATTGTCACTTTATGTTTTTTGCTTTCCTTAGGTAGTGGATTTGACGTGGCAGCTCCCTAATTGGCTTTTGATTTCCTTTTACAAGTAATATGTGCCCTTCTCTACACTTGCAAGCCTTGCAGACGATGCTACAATATTGCTCTTGACTCATGTTGTTGACCTTGACTTTCCAATTTCTTCTTCAAGTAACACAACGATTCAATTGTAAAATTATTCTCCTACAAAATGAGTCCTTTTAATCAATAATAATACAAGAATCCTACAATTTTATACCTTCGACAAGAAAAAAGTTACTTGCACAAATTGGGCAAAGTTTAGATTAAAATAGCAAAAAAATGTGCTTAAGCATGATAAAGAAGGTGATAGTAAGTGATAAAGCACTGATAAAAATAGTGGATTTTCACCCACATCAATCATCTATATCAGGGAGAGTAGTTGTACTCTTTTTTTTTTCGTTCAGGTTTTGTTCCATTGGGTTTTCTTGATAAGGTTTCAACAAGATAATAATTATTACTCCAACATCAATTGTACTCTTTTTTCTTAGTTTGGTTTAGTTTTTYGAACTGGATATTTTCCAAACATATTTTTATGAGGAAATTGCTATATAGATTAGTCATTCAAGGGGGAGTGCTGTAAATATATTGTGAATGATGTTTCTACCTCTTGCAATCTTCGAAGCCCTCAGGTTTAACCTCTATAAATAGAGAGGGCTCTAGTTCACATAACACTAATGACACTCTCTCTAGAGTTTGTTCCCTACTTCTCCACTCCTCTTCCTTCTATAACTACAAGACTTCTTCTACCTTGCCCTTCTCAAATTACAACACTAATAAACCCATTGAAAAATTGCGTTTTCTTGTAATGAAGATATGTCCGTACGCTCATTTCACTAAGATAAGGTAGTTTGAGTATATTTGTTAGAATGAGTTCTTGATCTTCAGTTCTCTAATGTATCTCTAACGTCATCTTCAAAGCTTCCTTCTATGGAGCTTCAGTTTGTATTATAGCTTCAACACGTCTCTTTATGTCTTGAAGGGGTGCCCTATTTATAGGCAAAGAATTCATATCCTTCTAGATCATTGCTCGTAGTTTAAATGAAATTCTTGCTGCCTAAGCAACCTATCTTATTGGACTTATTATATTGATTCAACCTAATTATTTATTTAGGCCGCGTCAATCAGTATGATCCACCATGTGACAAATTTAATTTATCTAGACTTAATACAGTTTAGCCCGTTTTTATAATATTTGGATTGCCTTTGACCAATGATCCAAATTTAATTGATCCAAAATAATCGCATTTCTTTATGGACTTAATTAAATAATTAAGACTAAAATTATGTAATAATGTTAATTATATATTAATTTTTTTTAATATCTACAACTTGTTAACACAAAAAATTAGATGCCCTCAATCACTTGGCATTGGATTCGGTTCATACGGGTCCTGAGTTGAATTTACCATCGGGCCATTGGCTATCGGTCAGGGCAATAGGAATTAGCTGATGGAAGAGTCATTCAAATAAACCAATAGAGCTTGACAATGCTCCATTAATCCTGAACCATGCAAGAAAGGCAGTAGGCCGAAGGAGTTCGAGTTTAACTAAAACAACTACAAGAAAATTCATATATAAGGGCGTTTAGAAAGGCAGCTGTCTATCCCGGCATTTCTTATGCCATGGATTTTTTGTGAAACGTCCTTATCTATTCAGTAGGGACAGGTCTGTGGCATTTAGAAATGCCCTAATAAACTTCTCAGCAAATAACTATTTTATGATTATAAAAAACATTGTTACAAGAATAAATAATGATATTTTCCATTGCCGATTTAGCATGTTTGTGTATCTATGTATATAAATATTAAAGGCACTAAAGATGTCACAAAATATATATTTTTTTTATAACATTAACAAACATGAGGATAAGGCATTATAAGGACGTTTTTTAGTGTCATGTTATTTTTTAAGTTTAAAGCCTTTAAAGATACTTAAAAACGTTAATAAAATGATGTTTTATCCCTGTTTTAAATATCGGGATATATATTAATAACAATGTTTAGAAAAAACTTTAAATTATTTATGTACCATATATTTGAACAAATAAAGATACTCAAAAGTATCGTAAAATATATCTTTAAAGGCACTTCCAATTACCTTGATACATTTATATTGGTACATTCTTGCTGCCCTACCATATATTTCAAAACCTTAAACCCCAATCATAAATGGCACATTAAGATACTAAGAGCCATAAATTAAAATGCTATATCAAAAGTATTACGAGCAAAATATGTCCTACAATAAAATATTTTTAATATCTTATACAATTAAAAGTTCAAACTTTTTAATCAGTTCAGCATAACTTCAAGTATAATTAGAATATCAATTTTCGATACTAAGTATAAGAATGATTTAGTTCATTGTCATTTCATATAAGCATACAAAACCCATGCGTAAAGCCTTCTCAGTAAACACTTTTGTAGTAGATAAATTAGTTTCTTTTGAATTTTCCATTAAAACCTACACTGAAAACAAAATTACAAAGGAAATGTAGGCCATGAGAAGGAAGTGAAGTAGAGAAATGATAATTTGAAATTATAYATAAAATGAAATTATATATAGTATAAGAAGATCCATAAATAAAATGATGATTCGCAAGCAAAAGTTTAAAGTAGAGAAAAGGTTTCAAAGGAAATGAAGGCCATGAGATTCTAAAGTAGAATCAAATGCGTCAAGTAATGAAGAGCATCAAGAGCAATAAAAATTTACACGAGACATTAGACAACATGACCAAGAACTTACGCAAGACATTCCAGAAATGCAATTCTCCCAAAAAACAAGGTCATTTGCATATTTCAATAATTAGGAAACTCATTTGTGTTAAAGATTTCAAATGCCTAATGTTTTTGCTTGTTTTTGTGTATTTTAGAGGGAGAGTCATGTTTAATTTTAATATAGTTGTTTTTGGAACACGTTATCTTAGAATATTATCGTTTATTATTTTATTTGAGGATATTTATTTTTATTCTTGTATTTTGAATTGGAATACTTTATTTATTTTATCATTATATATAACTATTGATGCTTACAGTTTACTAATTAATTTAATAATACATGTATAAATAGTGAATGTCATGTTATCAAATTTTAGAGCATAATTAGAATTTTATGATGACCTAGATATAACTACAATGCCATGTTATGGAGTATAAAAGGATGGGAGTAAAATAAAGAAAGTTAGAAATATGATTTGTGCAAAAATATATCGACAAGAAGTCGGAGATATCATCCATTGTATTAATAATGTTGTAATACTCTAACATTTAATATTAGTTTTTTTATTGTAATTTTGTTACGTTTTCTTTTTTAAAGAAATAATAATAATAATAACAATAATGATATAAACAACATTTATAATTAGTTGAATTTTATTTAGAAAATATCRAAATATTAATGTCCAGAATATGTAAAAATCATCTGCAAGTTATAAAACACCCATAAAATATAAAACAAGAGTATTAAAGTCATTTTCAGAAATAATCAGCTTTTTACTTTTGCTCAAGAACATCAAAATAGCTCTTAAGCTGATCTTTTACAGCAAAGGAGAACGATTAAATAGCTTTTAACAAAAGCTGCTGTTTTAAAAATCACTACTTTTAGCAACTAAAGAAAGAAGAAGCTTCAGAGAATAGACCCGAAGGTGTGTTCATATTTCATTGTCGATTTTCCTGCGAATATTAAAGCTGTTTCTATCTGAATGACACTGGCGGCTGATTCTTTTAAGCACTATTTAAAACTACTAACAGGAAATTCTTTGAGCTGTCAGCTTGATTTTGCCGATATTTATTTTGAAGGATGAAGAAGATTGCGCATCCTGTGGGGTTTAGTTTCTGTTTCTCCAGCAATGAAAATGTATGCTGTTACAAAATCAGATTCAATAGTATATTAGTTGCTTTCATTTAATCTTGATCCAAGCCTCGAAAGTTTACCCTATTGCTAAATTCTCCGACTTGTACTTTGAAATATTATTAATTATTTTGACTTGCTCCGTCTGCTTAAATTATGCGTTCTGCAGACTTGAAGCAAATGCGGGTGCACTCACGAATTTTGAAGTCCTCGACTTTCTGAGATCTAAAGGAGCTGGAAAAGATGCTACACGCCTTATTGCTTCCGTAGCACCATCTGAGTACAAGGTCGAATGTTTGCCTTATAAACATATTACTGATTCTTTCTTAGACATTGCGACAAAGTAATAGAGATTCYTTTTGGGTTGATATTTTTAGGCTTACTTCAGGTTTATGATACTGCAGAGTAGACTACTGCTTGCCCTCAGACAAGAGAAATCATACACGAGTTTCTAGGAAAATGCAAAACCTACGACCTTGCAAAAGCTGAGATTCTGAACATAATCAATATTAAGCCTTCATCCGTTGTTGAAATCGACCCGGTATCCCATATCAAAATTACTTGTCTTTTCTGAATCAGTAAATTTCACATCAAGCTTATGTCTCCCTTTAAACCTGTTACAGTCTTATGTATAGTTCCTGCACGGAATTGCTTTAGATTTACATTCAGCGCATACCTCCTATATATGGTTTATATTTCAATTGAACAATGTGAAATTGGCTTGCTGATTGCCATTCCATGCCTCAGAGTGGGCAAATATTTGCCGAAACTCTAAAAATATGAGACTAGAACATTCCTTTTTTTTTTAAATATTATTTTTAACACAAAAATATTTTCATTTCCTTGAGTGTCTTTCCTTAGTTGTCAACATGTCACTTAGATTCAATAGATTGATCTTAGGTCTCAGGAAACCGTAACTCTGATGAAGTAATGGGATTTCTTTGGAACAAACTCCTTATGGGAATCTATGACAATTGGAAGCCGTATCATGATTTTATTTTGATTGTTTCCCTCTAACAACCTAAGATATGTAACTTTGGTGGCCTGGGTGTACAAATTGCCTTTGCAATTTTGTGGATTCTTGTGAGCTATGATGATATTGTTGGTCTCTTTCCTTGCATATCATCCGCAATCTATTATGTGTTTAGTTTGTCTCCAATTGTCTGCTTCTCTAGTTTTTTCTACTTAAATTATCTTTTCTCCCCACTTTTGCCAGATTATAGAGGAATGTGACGCGTTTTGGAGAAAGTGTGGAAGTGTTGGTAAATACTATAACTCAGATATTGTCACTTCATCCTTTGCAGATGGAATCCGATGAGGGTATTGGTGAGGAAAAAGAAGTTCCAGATGGGCAGCAGGAGGAGTYCGTGAAATAAAAACAGTTTATGTGAGTTGATGTGTTAACTAGAAAGTTTGAGTTTCTGGTATGAGCTTATATGTTAAAATGAGAATTGTAAATTCGTCTACAGTCTGGTGGTTTGACCGTTCCATAGTTTCCATGCTATCAATAGTTTAATTCTATGCAGATGCTGGCTTTTTGCTTCCCTTTTTTCCTTTTTTTTTTTTTTTTTTTAAATACTTGGCCAAAATTTTGTCAGAATCCAAAAAAAATGCAGATACAAATTGTTGTAGTGGATTTTATCTTGGTTCATTAATTTCTTGGAGCTTGTTTCAGTAAATGGTATAACTTCGGAAGTTTTTGTTTTGTTTGATGTTGTATGGGTTTTAATGGTTTTCCTGATGTTCAATTCCAGAAATCTTGCTAAGCTTTTGTGCTTTTACTGCTTGCTTCCTGAACATATATGTTTATGAAACACAAGGAGATTTCCGCATGTGATCTGGGTCAGCTAAGACTTCTTTCTTCTTTCAGTACTGTATCACCGCTTGGCTTAGTGTTGTTCTATACCTAGCATCCCAATTTTGTAAATTTTACAGCTTGTAGGACTGTTATGCTATGTACATTTCTTGTTATCAAGTCATTATTTGCACCTCAATGCGTAAGTGCTCCCCCTTAATTATAGCTAGTATCAGTAGTTCAGATGACCTTATGAATTGTCATTCCTAGAATTGTGCATGACAAATTAAGAAATAGGTGTAACTTTGTCTTTATTTATTAGTCTCACAGAGCTCATGTCTGTGTCCTACTCTAGTCTTTCCTACCAGGGACAAAAACATGGTTGACATTTTAAGGTTAATGCAAGAGGAAGGACCAACTATCCAGTACTAGTTTCTTGAGATGATAAATTAGGTCCCTGTTAATGATGCCATTTTAATTTCCTTTTGCTGGTCAAAACATTGAATTTTGGTCCTAGTTGGTGATATCTATATCATGTTATTGGTATTGATAGAGAGAATAAATAGGTTTAGGTATCGGTATTTCTGTACTAAGTCTGTGCTAGAAGAAATTCTGCGTACTGGAACCATACCAGCAGGGTTTTACGAAAAAGTGATGACATTGAACCTCAGGGATGGTATTGGCTCCAAGTCCTGATGCTGCTAGCATCTTAGCGATGACATTGAACCTCAGGGATGGTATTGACTCCAAGTCCTGATGCTGCTAGCATCTTATATTGACTGTTGGATGGCTATTTAAATTGTTGAGTCAACATAAAACCCCCTTGGCCTGCAATTTGCAGAGCTTGACCAAAGCAAAGATGCATTGGTTAAAAGTCTTAACAAAATTATCCCTTTCACATTTAATTCTTAAACTGTAAGTAAACCTACTATTAGATGTAAATTTTACCTTCGACAACATTATGGGCAGAATCCAGCGGAATGCGGGAGGTAAATTTTACATTTCAAAGAGTCCTCTTGTTTTATTATCTTCAAAGTCACGAATAACCCTTGAAGCTGCGGAATGCAGGGGAGTCGTAATGGAGCCATGGAACTTAGTCAAGGTAAGAAATATCCTAGGGCCTGTGGTGCTGAAAAGATTGGCAGATTAGCAGGGCTTTGCATGGTCCTTGGGTTTAAGGAGAAGTATCTGTCCTTCAATCCCAAAGTCACCCGGGAACGCCAACAAGAAATATCACTTCAAATCATTTCGTTCCTTCTCTTTTTCACTTTTCTAAAAGCTTACCCTTTTCCAAATATAAATGTAAATCTATGGGAAATCGGAATGGGCAAAATGAGTCGACCCTCTGAGTTTCCATTAGAAAAAGTTGGGGTCACAACAGCTCCTGCCCTGCTATTATCTTCTTGCTCAGACTGTCGGTCCTAATTCAGGTAACATATAATATTTCTAAGGGAAAATACTTGAGAGCTTTGTAATTAAGCAAATTCTAGTTCAAGAATTTCTAGATTGTCTCCCTCTACACCGCCTTCTGAATCCAAGAATCTAGTTCAAGAACATTTTAGAACAACGAAAAATCTTGTTGGCTCAACGTTGAGCTAAGTGTTTGTGGTTCAATGATTTATTATTGTTTAATATGATATGAATACTCTCCATTAATTAGAGCAAAATTTACTCCCTCCTTCACCTCCTTCCTCTTTCCCCCCTATTTTTCGCGTTCCTTCTTTTCTTCTCACACTTCTTATAAAAGTTGTYCAATTAAATATTGAGTTAAAATTAATTTTGTCTTGTAATTAATTTACTTATCTCTTTAATCACGATTACTTTCAAATTAATTTACTAATCATAATAAACTTGTAATTAATTTATTCATTTCCTTCACTGTGATTGACTCCTAATTAAGTTGCTAATTAATCATGATTGACTTCTAATTAATTTACTCATTTTTTAAAAGTTATTTTTCCAATTCCTTCAAATGAATAATGGTGGATCTTGTTATCGATATACGATAACGGGGTATAACGTGATTATCTAAACATATTGCAAGAATTACATATTCGATGGAATAAATGACTTATGTCAATTGAATTTTTTTTTCCCTAACATTATAAGGGTTTCAATCATTGACAAATTCTTGCAATTATTCCTCAATGAAATTTTGATTCTTACCAAGTATAATGCAGTTATGTTTATAACATAACGGGTATAATGTGATTGTAATTATAACATAACGAGTATAATGTGGTTATTGCTACAACATGACGGGTATAATGCAATTATCTTAATAACAGAATTATATGAGATAATATTCACGTCTTACCTTCATATTCATTGTCCCTTATATTTTGAGATGCCTAAGTTTTCATTCCCACGCTTTCAAGTGAATAACGGTAGGGTCCATTATTCATGAGCTTAATGGCTATAAGTTATTGTTATAGTCATCTATACAAATTCAAGGCAATCTTTTTACACGAGCATATATTTTTCTTGCAACAGTTACATTATGGGGAATAGGACTTAGTTGTGACATATACATCTTCAACTTTGAAATTTATATATACCATTACTATGGATAGTACATAATTGAACTTATGTTTTATGGTTAAATAATACTTCTTATAAAAAAGGAAATTGAAACTTTCATTCTTRCATTATAAGGGTTCCTAATCACTAACAAATCCCCGAAATCATTCCTCGATGATATTTTGACTCATAATGGAATATTGTCTCATTATAGGTAAAATATAACGGGTATAATGTGATTATAGGTATAACATAATATGTATAATATAATTATGATTATAACATAACGGGTATAACGGAGTAACAGTTGTAAGATAATGGGTATAAAGGCATTATACTTGTAACATAGTAGGGATAATGTGATTATGGTTATAATATAACAGGCATAATGAAGTAATGATTATAACATGATTGGTATAAAGTAGTTATCATGATAATGACCTTATATGGAACAATATTTGTATCATACATTTATATGAATTGTTTCATTTGGCGAAAATATTATTTCTAATTTATTTCTCTTTGGTTGATGTGTGGAGGAGAGTATACTCCTGAATTATTTTTTCAAATTTGTTTTGAATGAAAATATTCAGTTATATTATTGATTAAAACTGGGCCGTCAACCCTGAGACCAACATCAATGGATGATGGGCAAGAATCCAACCAAAACATAAGATTAGATACATCACAATCAATCTTTGTCAGGAAATGAATTAGAATATTGGTGATATCTTGAAATTAGTCACACTTTATCTTACACTTTAAGAAAAAGAACATTTCGATGAAATTAAAACACCATGAAATGAAACATAGAAAGCGTGAGAGAATAGAATACAACAATGTGCACATTTTGAGGAAGGAGATAACCTCCCATGGCTTTCTTGGGGAAAAAAGGAGAGAAAGACATCCTTGTAGGAGAGAGTCAGTTTAACATTGGGAATGAAAGAGTACAAAATCCCATTAAATCATCATTACCTTTTCTCAAAATTTAAATTTTGAAACCTTAAATTCTCCTTTTAATCTGAAAATGTCAAAGGTTATTCTTGTCATTATATATCCATTTTTGGGATAAAATTACCAAAAAAAAATCCTATTAATCCACAAAAATGTGGCAATTTGAATTTCCCAAAGATATAAAAGGATAGCATATCAGCTTTCTGGTTACTATTTGCAACCAAGGGGATGGATGAGAGTCAACTAAACTATAACCAACGGGGCTGCATCTTCTTTCAAGCGCATGAGAATTGTCCTGTCAAGAGAGGAGAAAAGTCACTAATGAATAGTTAATCCTCCTTAGAGAAAATGCATTCATTTCGATACAGAAACTGAACAATTGTCTTTACAAGAAAAATATATACTATTTGTGTTGTGGGATCTATATATTTGGTTTTAAAGAGAGTTTAGACTTCAAATTTTAGTCCAAATGTAAAAACTCTTTTCAAATGAAAAATTAGTARTGAGAATATTTTAGAGTTAAAATATTGCCTAAATGAAGCGATTTTATGTATGCTAGTTAATTTAGCTAAATAAATATCTAGATATATATACATTGCAATTAAAAATTTCATCAGTTAAATAGAGACTAATTACGATCTATTAAACAATACAATTCAACACCTATATTATATCATTTGAGAWCTTGTTAGATTAAGATTGTAGATAAGTTATACATTCTKACTTATGCTTATCATAGAGTACTCCTAGACTTTAGGATTTAATAACCCTTCTTCTCTCTCTTTTATTCTTGATGATGGCTTCCATTCCCTCTTGCTCTTCTCGCAGCTGATTGTCTCTACTTACCCTCTTCTTTTTGCCGATTGTTCATTCTCAATTAAAGCTCCACTCCTCTTCTATTCCGGAGCCTTCTTCTCTCTGTCTCTCTCTCTCTCTCAATTAAAAATATTGTAACTCAAACTTTGATGATTATAACCACTATTTTTTTTATTACAAATGGAGATTTAAACGTCTATCATATCACTATAAAAGGGAAAGAAAATCATGAGAAGTGACACTCTCTCACACATAAAAATTCTCCTCTATTCTCTATATACTCTCAATTACTAAAAGTATATTTGAGTAATCTGATCAAATAAGTTCGTAAAGTCTTTTACTAAACGTGCTCATTATGAAAACGACTAAACAGCATCAACTTTTATTTTAAAATCGTGACTGATCGCTATCACCTGCATATAGGGAGGTCTTCACGTGTTTAGAAAAATGACTTTTGTCACGACTACAATGCCAATTTTCTCAAATTTTTAAAGTTTTATGTGTTGTTTATTTAATTATAATATTGCACATTTTGTTAAATAAGTAATAATTTATTAGATATAATAAATATATTTTAATAACATGTAGTGCACATGTAAATAGATTTTTCCGTAATAATTTGTTTGAAAATTCTAGATATTAATATTCAACGAATTTAGATGTAACAAGGAATGTTTAAACCATTGGTTAAATTTGCTTAGGAGAAGCATTAAAAATTTTAATACTTTATGCAGTTAGATGAATTTTTTTCCTTTTTTTGTTTTTCAAGACTTATCAAATATATATCCAACTAACCTAAGCTTATCGTAAAGTATTAAATACATGTTCAACATTTAATTTAGATATAAAACTTATATGTCATTATATATCTCCATATAGTTTTGTAATGAAGTAATCAAAGCCCCCAATTTGAGCGTGATGCAAGTGAACAAAGGAAAAGATGGAAAAAAATAGTAAGTGTTTGTACTAATAGTGTGATGATTGACAGCGGAAGCAAAATTACAACTCAAATAACCTTATCTTCAACTAACAACAAGGCTGAAATGATTATAGAAAATTGTGAAAAAAGTTGGAATAAACTGTAATTGAAGGCTGAAAGCTGTAAATAAGTTGCGGAAAGCTATCTAAATTAACAAGTTTCAACTTGAAGTGTAAAATAGGCAAGACTTGAATCTTGATTGAACGATTGTGCATCCTCTTCTTTATCTTCTTCCTCTCTATTTATACTTCCGTGAAACTTCAAGGATTCCAATGGTCATGTTCTGCATGAAACAATGATGGAGTTTGCTTGAAGTTCCTACTTAAACTTGATGTGGTCGGAAAATAATAAGGTTTATAAGTGATAAATTTAAATAGATAAATCTAGAATCTATCGGAGAATTTTAAAAGAAACTATTGAATTTGATTAATAATAATATGAAAGTTGAAAACGATATGTGATTTATAACAATTTCAATGATTTATATATTGATATATCGAACTACAACTTATTGTGTAAGTTTCGCTAGTAAGCTAACAACTCTCYRGTCRATCTAATTTCTTAATCAGCAAATTCAATGAGAACCCTTTTTTTTGTTTTGTAAATTTCTAGATCAATATAAGTTATTGCATTTCATTTTCTATTACCATTTGCTAATTCTTGATCTATATATATTAATCCATGAATTTATTTTGAAGTATCAAATTGGGATATTACACCAATTTTGTGCCAAAATCGCTCGTGAACATTTCAAGCGATCATATTCTTTTACTGAATTGTCAAAGAATTTCATTGGCCAAGGCAGGAATTAGGTGGTGTTGATGATTCATATAGTAGTTCTAAAGTGAGTCGAAGAAGCTAATTTATGATATTTTACATTTTGCACTTCAGCACCAACTAATTTTCCAGTTGATATATTTGGCCGACTTTGGGCTATGGATCGACTTCAGCGCATAGGAGTTTCATATTATTTCAAGTCCGAGATTAGTGACTGCTTCAATTATGTCTATAGGCATACGAATAATCAACTCCAATTTTTCGTTCCAGTGAATGTCTAACTAATTAGATGAATTCATATGATTCAGGTTTTGGACCGAAGATGGAGTTTTCAGTGGTAGGAACTCAAACGTAAATGACATTGACGATATTTCCATGGGAGTTAGGCCTCTGAGGTTGCAAGAATATTCTGGCAATCCTGATAAAGTTATACAGGAGTTCTTTATCTGTAGATCCTATTTATTTTTTTGTATCAACTAATTATATTATACATATGGATAAACATACCTACTGAATAACGCAAGGACTGGGGATGAATTTGATTTTTGTAAGTTTTTTGCTTTCTTAAATGAATTTAATCCCTTTTTTGAAATATAGTTCCTTTTTAATAAAATTTGTCAATGAGGCTTTTTGTCAAACACTTTGCAACGAGTTGAACAAAGATGAGAAAATGGAGGCATCACACAACTCAACTACTTAGATTTGTGATTGTTCCCTCAATCCAAAAAGTTATTTTTAAAGCTATAAGCAATCGTTACAGTGTTTGGTGAGATATGGATTTGAAGTGCCGTAGTACGTAAACTTACTACGGGCTGAGACAAGATTTTACATCGAACAATACAGGGATGCTGATGATGTGTGGATTGCAAAAACATTATATAGGTAACATAGAATTTAAGGAGTACTAACCTGGGAATGTTACTGACTTTACTTATATTAACTACTGCGAAAAATAAAATTTAAATATTTTTATTTTAAAATGTTGTATTAAAATTTCAATAGAGTTTCCTTTTGTAATATCAATAATTACTCCTGTATACAATCAGAAAATTTCACAAACATTTTCAATACTCACATATATGATGTATTCAAAACCCAACAGACATCCAATATGAAATAATCTTCCATTCCAACAATCTTTTACCAATTTAAGACTTAGTAATTGAAATTTTGTAGAAACTTGAAAAAATTTAATGCATGACTAGATAAATGAATAAAATCTCTCTATTCAACCATTTTYCTTATCCRCTAAAATTCATTTAAAACATCACTTYGGGTCCCATGGCCTTATGCAAACTCTTCCAAAATGCAGAAGTAAACCTTGGATCACAATCGAACACAATGGACAGTGGAACACCATGAAGTCTGAAAATCTTAGCCACATACAATTCCGCATATTTCTCCATACTATAGGTAATCTTAACAGGCAAAAAGTGTGCCGACTTCGTAAGATGATCCACAATCACCCAAATAGCATTATATTCCTTCCTCGTCCTAGGCAACCCAATGATGAAATCTAGGACAATACGTTCCCATTTCCATTCCAAAACCATAAGAGGTTGCAGAATACCTAAGGGTCGTAGATGTTCAGCCTTAACCTGCTGGCAGGTAGGATAATGCTGAATAAACCCTGCTACATCGCAGCTCATACTAACCCACCAGAAATATTTCCTCAAATCCCTGTACATCTTCGTATTTCTTGGATGAATCGAAGAAGGCATATTATGAGCTTCTCTCAAGATCTCCCTCTTCAAGCCTTTATTGTTCAGAACCACAAGTCTGTCACCATATCGAAGGGCTTCATCAACCGTGATTACAAAGTTCGAACATTTCCCATCTGCAACTTCTATTATCATCCCTCTACACATCCCTTATCTTTTCAAGGAGAGTGGGTGCAAAAGTCATATTTGCGAAATACCCTGATATGTCTCGCGAAATAATTTCCAACTCGAGCTTTCGAATCTYTGCCAACAGCTACTGATAGACTYGCATAGTGGTCACGACTCTATGATTCCTCCTGCTAAGCGCATCTGCTACCACAATAGCCTTACCAAGGTGATAGTTTATCACACAGTCATAATCTTTCACAAGTTCTAACCATTGTCGTTGCCTCATATTCAACTCTTTTTGGGTGAAGAAATATTTGAGATTCTTATGTCAGTGAATATCTCGYAGCTTGCCCCATATAGATAGTGTCTCCAAATCTTCAATGCAAAAACAATGGCAGCCAACTTCAAATCATGCGTCGGATAGTTTTTCTTATAGTCTTTTAATTCCCTTGAGGCATAAGCAATCACCTTGCATGTTGTTAAGACACAACCTAACCCTTTCATTGAGGCATTGTTAAAAATCACAAAACCCTTCACAACCTTGTGGAATTGTTAAGACCGGAGCGGTTGTCAATCGTCTCTTCAATTCTTCAAAACTGCACTTGCAATCCGCACTCCACAGAAACTTCATGTTCTTCATGGTCAACTGGGTCGTGGGAGAGGCAATTTTGGAAAAGCCTTTCACAAACTTCCAGTAGTAACCGGCTAACCCAAGGAAGTTGTGAACCTCACTGACATTGGTAGCTGTAGGCCATCGTCAAACTGCCTCAATCTTACTCGGGTCTACCTCAATACCTTTCTTGGACACAAAATATCCTAGAAATAGTGCGCTATCCAGCCAAAACTCGCACTTCTTGAACTTTACAAAGAGCTTCTCGACCCTAAGTACGTGAAGTACCTTCCTCAAATTCTCTTCATGCTCTTCCCTAGATCGAGTGTAAACTAATATGTTGTCGATGAAGACTATAATGAACTGATCCATACTCCTTAAAGATCTGATTCATTCAAATCCATAAATGCAGTAGGTGCATTCGTCAACCCAAATGGCATTACCAAAAATTCATAATGCATATATCGAGTTCGAAATGCGGTCTTTGGAATGTCCTCATTTCGGACTCTCAACTGATGGTAGCCAGATCGTAGATCAATTTTGGAAATGTATCTTGGCCGCCGAAATTGATCAAACAGATCATCAATCCTTGGCAACGGGTATCTATTCCTTATCGTCACCTTGTTCAACTCTCTGTAATCTATATATAACCTCATCGATCCATCCTTCTTCTTTACGAACAACACAAGTGGACCCCATRGTGAAAAACTAGGTCAGATGAAACCTTTATCCATCAGATCCTGTAATTGCTCCTTCAACTCCTTAAGTTCCACAGGAGCCATATGATATGGTACCCTAGAGATCGGTGTTGTTCCAGGTGCTAAGTCAATGGTGAAATCAATCTCCCTTGCTGGTGGCAAACCTTRAAGGTTGTCTGGGAACACATCCAGATATTCTCGAGCAATAGGAATTTGTTTGATAGTAAGCTCTGTTTCAAGAATCTCGCCCAATGAAGTARGTGGCCAGTGCAACCCTTCTTCATTATTCGATGAGCCTTCATAGCTGATATTATTGAAATGGACAGTTTCACCATAGACCCGACAAAATAGAACTGCAACTCACCAGGAGGACCAAACATAACCTTCTTCTTGTGACAGTCGATTGTGGTGTGATACTTTAACAGCCAGTCCATGCCTAAAATGACGTTAAACTCCTAAATGTCTAATACTATAAGCTTCACTATCAGCTCCTTCCCATCTAGTGCAACCAGACAATTCCTCATCACATACTCTGAGTTCATGACTATTCCAAAAGGCGTGGACACACTAAGCTATGTATCCATACGTGTACATGAGGTTCGAAGTTTCTCAGCAAAAGCGGGATGAACAAAGAAGTGAGTAGCTTCGAGTCAAATAATATGGTGGCAGGTGTATTATACACAGATAAAGTGCCTGACATTAYAGTTGGTGCTTCCTCTGCCTCCTTCCTTGTCATGGTGAACACTCGTGCTTCAGTAGCTGGTCTTTCTACCCTACAGTCCTTGGCCAGATGTCCTGGCTTCCCATATTTAAAACACTCTCTACCACTTCTACCATCTTCACTAGGCATTCCCTAGCAAAGTGCCCTTGCTTCCCACACTTAAAGCACAACCCCTTGCCTAAGAGTCACTCACCTAGATGTTTCTTACAACAATTTGAACTGTGTTGTTTACTCTATTGATTTCCTTGTCCACTCCCTTGGTCATACCTCCTCCTCTGACTACTCTTAACCTAGCCTTTCGAATTTCCACCTTTGAATCTTTGACTTATGGGTTGACTTCTAAACTCCTTTTTACTCAATAATTGAGCCCTCTCTACCAAAAGAGATTTATTGACAATCTCTCGGTTACTTTTTTCACCTCACAAGAGGTGACCATTACTTATTTTCCTACCTTACAAGAGGGTTAGGTCGGGTGAGCCGGTTCTTCATGCCCCATTTACCACTTACATCTTTTATGGCTAGGTTTACAACCCTTTCTAAAATCTTAATGTTTCCTGAAAATGATTCATTTATAAAATTCCATTTCTTTTAAAATTTTATTTACTAAACTATTCATTTTCTAAATGCACAAATGACTTATGCTAGAAATAATGTAGAATACTATAACTATATGCCCATGACATGAACTACATAAATCCGTWTTTAAACCCCATTCAACATGTTAACAGTAGGAAACATATTACATGAAATAATCCAATATAACCACAACCACATTATTCAATACAATCCAATATAATCACAACATATGACACAACACAGTCCAATATAACCATAATATTCTTACAAAATATCATTCAATGTAATCACAAACATATTAAACAATAAAATCCAATATAACCACAAGATAATACACAATGGGATAAAGTTGATGAGTATGGGGATTTACGTACCTAAAGTCTTTAACGTTAAAATTCTACTTTAATTGCAAAGTGGAGTCCCTTGACCACTCCTAATATCAATGTGCCCGCAAATAACCTAATTATTATTACAAAAAGGAAATTCATTTAACATGACTATTCAACTTTAACATCACACTTATCATATTAATGTCATTCGCCAATATTAACCCGTGCTTAATTCCCACATTAAAAACCATAACATTCTCAAAGGGTATAATTTATTTCATGGATTTCTACTCTTCTTAACAATGATAATGATAACACCAATTACAATACATTCCTAAGTCCAGAACATATTCCTCATACTAATTAAATTCTATCTTAAATCGTGTATTAAACGTAGTCTATGTTCTCCTACAATTATCACTATAGAACATAATTACATAAGTCATTAAATTTCTGGAATCGAATATGTGTTCACCTTTAAATTCGAAAAATTCTAAGTGTCATGTATGAAGCTGTATTGTGCCCCGGGTGTSCGCTCAAACAGCACGTGTGCAACTGCACTGATCATGAACAGACGATGCGTGTGACTGGCGAGCTATGCACATCACTTGGTGAGCTTTGACTATCCGCTCCTGGCCAACACGGACTGCAAATGACTCTCGGACAGCACCTATCACGATAATGGGAAAAGCACTGCGAGRGAGAAAGAAMTGGATGGCTAAAGGTGGCGAGCCAGTGACTGATCTGGTCGGTCAATCKAGTAGCCTGATCAGTAGCCATAATAGCGCATAGAGGAAGGTTCAACAGATCAAGATCTGATTGAGCAGGATTTGGACGAGGCCAGCTTAGATCAGCATGCAGTATGGGTCGGGCAAAAGGCCGAAAGTCGTGCAGCGGCGTTGCGAACTTGACACACGGAGCAATGGCTGATTGGCTTCAATCTGAGTAGATCTGAGCGCGATGAGCTCGAACTAAGAACGACGACCGGTGTAGCTGCGATGAGGGATCAGTTCGAGTAACCGCGACATGTGCAGCATCCTGGCAAAAGCACCGCGAGGAAGGAAGATCCGTGCGACAAATCTAGACTCCAGAGGTAGCCGGCGATGGTATGGAAACGCGGCATTAGGCAGGAGGAAGGAAGAAGCCGGTGGTAAAATGGACAGAAGAAGATGACAGGGTATTGGGAGGGTGGTAGYGGCAAGGGGAAAAAGAAGAAAAAGATGATGGGTGTTAGGTTTAGCTTAGTTTTTTAAAATATTTTATTTTTTTGATTCTTACATATGGGCCCTAGCAAAAATTCTTTGGGCCTTCTCATCCTATAACCAACCCATCCCAATAAATTAAATTCTACGGGCTTTCTTTTCAACCATAATTAACATTAAATTAGCTTTTAGTTTCCGAATAAGGGATAAATAGGAGTTTGGCCTACATTAACTAACCAAAAACTCTAATTCCATTAACACAATAATTTCATAATTAAATAAACTTACAATTAAATAACGATTACATAGAAAATTTATCAAACCCTAATTGGYACACAATTCATACGTTCATACAAAATTCATAAAAATGAAAAATAATATCATAGGTGTTACACATTATGTATAGATCTTTAGATACTAACAATGAACTCTTCTGGATCTTTCTAGGATGTATGAAATTAGCAACAATGTATATCTTTAGTTTGCAAAGGACGATTACACAATAAATGCCAGGCCCAGCATCGAATTGAATAGAACAAATTGCAAGGGTGCGGGAACAGGAAAAATAGACAAGTTGATGTATCACTATTGTAAAAATTCATAACTGTTTGATAAGCTCATCTTTGTTTCAATCGTCAGGTAGTACATAAACTGCTCTCTCAAGAGCTATGGAATAAGCCAAAAATGCCTTATGTATTTTTTTTCCCTATTGGTGAGAAGCATATTTGCACCACAAAGGTCAAAAGAGCGACTAGCATGGACTAAGTTACTGCTAATTTCTTCTGAGATTAAGTCTTATGTCAATCAAGTCGCCATATATTTGGAGGAAAGGATGATGTTCTTGCAAGAGTTGGAATGATATGTCAGATTTCCAACGGAATTGTAGAGCTATTTGTACCTATTGATCATTGCTAGACCAGTTGCATGAATATTATCACTTGCCTTAGAGTAACCTCCTTGTTAAAGTAATATAAGATAGAAAAAACTAGGTCTTTATTTAGTAAGAAAATGATGAAGCAATACATAGTATCAATATAAGGTCTATTTATAGACTACTAGACTATAAAAAAAATAGCAAATATAATTATAGTTTAACTCTATAAACCAAATCCTAATAGAGTAATTCTTTAACATACCCTCCCAAACTCACGATGTTGCAGCGACAACCATCTAAAGTTTGCCAATTAGAAAWTGAAAATGAGAAGTGGAATGAGAGTTGGTGAAGAAATTTGCAATCTGAGAAGAAGATTAGAGAAAGGGTAAAGTAATAGTATCATGCTTAAAATGATGACGCGTAAGATGATAATTGTTAAAGTCGATTACTACGTCTTCTTCATGGATTACTTTCTAATCAAGAGTGAATATAAATCAATCAAAATAAACTAAAAATAGTGAAGACACAATTTAACATGCTTTGGTATAAATGCCTAAATCCATGGGACCACGTCCAGGTGTTAAACACAATTTTACTAAATCATTGAGTTCAAGGGACTTGTGCATCAATCATTCAACAATGTCAAGCTTTTCAACATAATAAAAGACTTCTCATATGTTGAATCTTGAARCCATTGATAGATTATCTAAATTGTTGGTTGACGTTGAAGATTGAACAAAGTCTTGTTCTTGTTGCTGGAAATTCTTTCAGAAACTTCCCAAATTTTCTTAGGATACGAAGAAACTCTTGATGATAGGTTGTATCAACAGAAGGAATGAATTCCAATATAAACACTTTTAATAAACGTTTTCAATCATATGCTCATGAACAAATACATAGTATCTCAGTATAAATCTATAATCAAATCTTTGAATGATTTGGAAAATCAATAAGATACAAGATAAGGCTATATTCAGATCTTTAAAAGAGTTGGAAAATCTTTTAAAAAGATAATGGAGTTAAATCAATAATCAAATCCTTAAAAGATTTTGGAACATCTTAGATCTTGCAAGCAATAAGAAACGAGATCAAATCTTTAAAAGGTATGAAAAATCTTTACCTAAAAAGATAATGCTTGAATTATTTCATAATTCAAATATTCATATGATAATAAAAAAAATTAATTTACTTACAATCTCCCCTTTTTGCTTTTCATATGAACACACAAGCACATCATGTAAATACTTATTTAATTTCAAAGATTTTACACCACTGATATAAAGATATCCAGTAACTCCTGTGAACATCAGTTGGCTATAACAGATAAAGTATCAAGTACTAATGAGTCCATCATCAATAATAGAATCATTTGATCATCATGCAAAATATTCATATCCATTAGTTGCCACAAGTAAAAAGATATTCCGTACAGCAAGATAAGCAAAATAAAGTGAATAAGAAAGGATATCCACTATGAACATAAYAAAGTGAGCACGAATGTCCAATATTACCATTTCTCCCCTTTGTGGTTCAAATGAACAACCAAAAAGTGTAGGATTGGAGGATGAGGATGCAGAATGCTCCCCCTGAGTATCACCTCCTGAAGACGAAGATTGGGAAAAGAAAGAAAAAAATCCCACGAAACCACCTTTGTAGCCAAAAGCAAAGAGGTCAATGTTTCAAGGAATTAATGGCAATCAGGTCCATACACAAAAGAAGAAGTAATTAAAATTCAATGGCGTCATAAAATTAAAAGAAATGCATGAAACATCCTCAGCATGAAAATTTTAAAACAAATTGCAATTCAGTCCATAAACAAGATGGGCGGTGAACAAATGAACAACGAAAAGGAGGAAATATATAAAATATATAGAAAATTACAAAATACAAAAAATTCTCTCCTTTTAAAAAAAATATAAAATTAAATATATCTATAATATAACAGGAATGCAGAATTATGTCTGGGGAAGACTAGAAACGTCCAAAAGACGGTATACCCCCCAATAGAGAAAAAAAAAAAAAAAGAGTAACACAAAGTCAGAGTAGAAAAGAGTCATAACTAATCAAGAAATATAACCAACAGGAATGGAAATTCAGATTCAAGATGTCCAATGAATAAGCTCTTAAAGCCAACGTGTCATGAGATTTATGCAAAACTAAGAAGATTCAGAATAGGGACACAAATACAAGATATAGATCACCATTTCAACCATGAGATATAAGTGTGTGAAAGTGTCCTCAAGGGAAAATATAATAACCCTTCTCTCAATTAAATCAAGCAATTGTCGTCATGAGATTTTGACCAATAGAATTTTTCATTAGAGATAATATGAACATTTGCTCATATATTCAACTTATTTTGCAAATTGTGACTTTCACTCATAGATTGTGGTTCCATGGTAGAGTAGTCGTTGGATAGGGGTCACTACACAAAAACTACTTACTCAAGAAGGCTTTCACTTAGCGAAAAGTGGTAGCCATCCAGTAAAGTGATTTTATAGGAAGTTTTAGAACTTTGATCAAGTACAATGTTCACTAAACCTTCCAAGCGAAGTATAACTCTCAATCAGCAATGAGAAATAGAATAGTCAAGTCATTGTGGCCACATAAGAAAATGAAATGCCACACACACTGGAAAATAAATCTCAAATAGAAGTACAACAAGAACTATTGGTACACAATGATTATTTTTCATAAGATTTCTTCACTTTAGAGAATAAACTCCAATGGATTTCCTTAAATCTAGAAAAATATGAGATGGAAGAGCTTTTGTAAAAATATCGATTAATTGATCCTTAGYAGAAACATGTTCAATGCAAATGATTTTATTTTCAACATGATCATGAATAAACTGATATCTAATATCAATATGTTTAGTATGAGAATACTGAATAGAATTTTTGATATGTTACAGCACTAGTTTTATCGCAATAAATAGTGATGGTTTATTGAAAAGTACCATAGTTATTTAGCATGTATTTCATCCATAAATTTGAGTACAACTACTCCCTACTGCTATGTATTCTGCCTCAGTTGTAGACAAAAAGATGGAGTTATGTTATTTACTATGCCAAGAGACCAGATTTACACCCATGTAGAAATAACCACCCGAAGTTCTCTTCCTATCATCCATGTTTCCTGCCCAACCTACATTACCAAAACCTGCAAATATAGAGTTAGTATTAAAAGAATAATATTTTCCTAGTTCACTTGTTCTAGAATATATATTTAAGAATTCTTTTAACAATAGTAAGATGTGATTCCATAGGATTAGCTTGATATCGAGCACACAATCCTACACTAAAGCTTATATCAGGATGACTTGCAGTGAGATACAAGAAGCTTCCTATCATGCTTCTAGATAAAGTTGGATCAACTTTTTATCCTTTTTCATCCTTTCCTAGATCTACAGAAGTTCTCATAGGTGTTTTTGCAGCTTTTGCATTCTCAAGACCAAATTTTTTAATCATGTTCTTTGCATATTTGGTTTAAGAAATAAACATGCCTTTTTGCAGTTGTTTTATTTGAAGACCTAAGAAGTATGACAATTCTCTTACCATGCTCATTTCGAATTCAGTTTGTATGAGGGTAATGAATTCATTAGTATGTGAAGTATATGTGGAGCCAAAAACTATGTCATTACCATAAATTTGAGCTACCAGAATACCTTGACCAACATGTTTAATGAATAAAGTTTTATTGAAGTTACCTCGTATATACCCATTGTCTAGGAGAAAAGTAGTTAGGCGAACATACCGGGCAYGTGGGGCTTACTTTAATCCATTCAATGCTTTGTAAAGCCTGTATACATACTCTGGATAATGTGAATCCTCAAACCCTTTGGGTTGTTCAACATAGGCTTCTTCGTTGAGTACATCATTTAGGAAAGCACTTTTTACGTTCATCTAGGACAATTTGATATTTAGATAACATGCAACAACAAGTAACAGTCGAATTGACTCATGACAATCTACGGGAGCAAATGTTTCTTCAAAGTCGACACCTTTAACTTGGGTGTATCCTTAGCAACAAATCTAGCTTTGTTTCTTACAACTTAACCAGTTTCATCTGTTTTGTTTCTAAACACCAATCTTGTACCAATAATACTAGTTTGTGATGGTCTTAGAGTAAGGCTCTAAATTATGGCGTTCAAATTGCCCTAATTTCTTGCATTGTTGCTATCCAGAATTCATCTTGAAGTGCTTCTTTTGCTAATTTAGGTTTTACAAAAGATATATAACAAGAATTAGCAATTTCATTTGAATTAGTTTTTCTTCTAGTTACCATGATTTCTTCAGGATTTCCAATGACTTTTGCGAGAGGATGAGCCTTTTGTATCCAAAACAATGGTCCTTTACACTTGATGTCTAGTTCTTCATCTGTTGCTTCATTATCTATCTCTATTTCTTCATCAACTATATTGCTTTTGGCATCATTTCCACCAGAATTAACTTGATCAGAAGTGACTGTGGGCACACTCGGACTGACTATAGGCACACTGGAATCTATTTCATCTTCARAAGGAGTTTCTATAAATTGTTTATCATCACAGAAAACAACATTAATAGTCTCACGTATCTGTCTAGTTCTGTAGAAATATACTTTATTTGCTTGGCTATTTGTAGAGTATTCTACAAAAGTTCCTACAAAATGRCTTTGTAGGATCAAGTTTTCCTAAATGTTATCTATCACGGAACACATAACACCTGTATCCAAAAGGATGAAAATAAGAGAGGTTAGGTTGTCTTCCTTTCCACTACTCGTAGCAAGTTAATTTTGTTCCATTCCGAAGATGTACTCGATAACTAACATAGCATGATGTATTCATTTCCTCTGCCCATAGTTGCATAGGTAATTTCTTTGCATTTAACATCACCCTAGCCATTTCTTGCATGGTCTGATTCTTTCTTTCCACAACTTCATTTTGCTGTGGAGTTTTGGGAGCTGAAACTCATCAGAATTGCCTTGCTCACTACAAAAATTGGTATAGAAACGAGTTTTCAAATTCCTTACAATGATCACTTCGTATTCAAACAACTTTGGTAATTTTGTACCTCTTTTCTGCCTRTAATCTTAAGCACAATGGCTTAAAAGCATTAAAAAGCGTCAAATTTTTCTTTAAGAAAGTCAATCCAAGTGTACCTAGAAAAATCATCAACGCACACATAAATATACCTTTTTTCTCCAATGCTTTCAGTTTACATTGGTCCCATGAGATCCATGTGAAAAAGTTCTAATGTATGTGTTGTTGCCAAATGTGTAGTAGGCAAGTAGTGATGTGTGTGCAACAAGACAAGTAATTTCCCTAGGTATCCATTTAGCTTTTATTGCATGATTATTCCTAGATATAGTCCTTCATGAAACATTCTTTGGACATAGAAACGAAGTTTTTAACACTTTAGCCTAATATGTCCATTTTTTCCATAAAAATAACAAGTAGGAATAAAGTTGAGCAGCTTACGTTCTTTTCTTTGTTGTACTTTTTTGTTTGCAATTGGTGTGGCTATACTCGATTCTGTGTGGTCACTTGGGAAGCCAATTCTAGACTTATCTCCAATTGGTTTTCCTATATGAAAAGCTTGATCAAGCTTTAAAGTGCTCTTTTAAAATTTGTTTAAATACTATTCACATTCTCCAGATCTTTCAATGATTGAGCCAAATTATCTTGAGTTGTGATGAGCTCTTCTTCCAGTGATTTGTTTTCTCAATTAACTCATGATTGTCCCTTAACAAGTTGAAGATTCTCAATTTGTATGGCCTTGATTTATTTTACAGACCTTAACCACTGAGTATACATATCTTCATAGGCCTTTTGAAGATCTTCTGAATCTATGTGTGGTTGTTCTTCATCCTCCGAACTAGATTTGAGCACTTCTTCTTTCACCATAAAAGCTAAAATAATTTATTCATGCTCACTATCAAGATTTTCTGATTCTTTATCACTGTCACTCCAAGATAGTTTCATGACACGTCCTTTCTTTTTAAGAGAGTTCTCACATTCAGATTKTATATGCCTAAAACCCTTACATTTGTTCCATTGAATTCCCTTGAACTTGATGTATCCTTCTCATTGCTTTGAGRGAAGCAAGGGAGAGGACTTTTGAAAGACATTCTTGTGTGGACGTGTGTTTCCTATGTTRGGCTAGAAATTTTTCTTGATATTCCTTCACAGGTACTTGTTGTAATTTTTTGTGAGCAATGCAATTGTATCCTCATCCAAATTTTCTATATTGATAGAACTGTTAGTATTATCACTATATGTATGAGATAAGGCAACCCCCTTATCATTCTTTACATACTTGCCTTTGTTCCATCTATTCAAATTCTGCTCATATGTTTGTAATGAATCTAATAGTTCATCTAAATCTATCTTRTCGATATCTTAACACTCTTCAATAGATGTAACCTTTACTTTGTATCTCTTTGGAAGTGAGCACAAAACTTTCTTGACAAGTTTAGCATTGGAGTAAGTTTCACCAAGTGCATAGCATTCATTTGATAAATTACATAATTTGCCATGAAAATCAGCTATAGATTCATTTTCAGACATAGACAAATTCTCAAACTCAGTTGTAAGACTCCTTAACCTAAACCTTTTAACTTGATCATTTCCTCTTTTTTTTTTTTTTTTTTTTTTGTTTCTAACTTATCCCATGCTTCTTTAGCAATTTTACAAGTAGTAATGACTTGCATCTATTTCAAAGTAACTGCATTAAATATAGCATTCAAAGCTTTAGAGTTCCAGTTAGCCTTATCAAGTTCATTACTATCCCACTTAAATTCTAATTTAACAATAGTAATTCGATCCTTAGCGAATGAATGAGGACTATAGCCTGTAATTATAGAAGTCCAAACACGTTCATCTATAGCCCTTAAGAAAGTTCTCATTCTAGCTTTCCACATGGGGTAATTAGTTCCATCTAATAAGGGAGGTCTATGGGTGGAGCCTTCTTCACGAAAGTCATGAAACTGATCCATATGTAAAAAGATAGTAGAATTAGTATGAGCACACAGAGTCGGATGTATTCACACTAAAAAAAGCAGTGAAAAATAAGAACAAGATGTATAACAAAACAATCCAAATGATTATCTAGACACACTTAGAAGCCAAACAATCAACACTTTCTAGATCTAATATTATGCACGAATAACCTGCTCTGCCACTATTTGTTAGAGTTTATTACTACTTCTTTTTCATGGATTATTTTATAATCAAGATTGAATATAAATCAATCAAAACAAACTAAAAATAGTGAACACACGATTTAATATGGATAGGCATAAATGCCTGCATYCATGGGATGACGTCCAGGTGTCAAACACAATTCCACTAAATCAATGAATTCATAGGACTTGTTGATCAATCATTCGACAATGTAAAGCTTTTAAACATAATAAAATACTTCTCCTATGTTGAATCTTACAGCCGTTGATAGATTTTCTGAATTGTCAATTGACGTTGAAGATTGAACAAAGCCTTGTTTTGGTTGCTAGAAATTCTTTCCACAAACTTCCAAATTTTCTCAGGATACAAAGAAACTCTTGATGATAGGTTGTATCAACAGAAAGAATGAATTCCAACATAAGCACTTTCAATAAACATTTTCAATCATATGCTCATGAACGAATACATAGTATATCAGTACCTTACATGAATATTACACCATGTATTTATTAACATTCTAGACTAATCAGTCTACTTATATAGAAGAAATAAAATCATAGATAAATCTCTAATCAAATCTTTGAATGATTTGGAAAATCAATAAGATACGAGATAAGATTATCTTCATATCTTTAAAAGATTTAGAAAATCTTTTAAAAAGATAATGGAGATAAAATCTATAATCAAATCCTTAAAAGATTTTGGAAGATCTTAGATCTTGCAAGCAATAAGAAACGAGATCAAATCCAGGAAATAAAATCTATAATCAAATCCTTAAAAGATTTTGGAAGATTTTAGATCTTGCAAGCAATAAGAAACAAGATCAAATCTTTAAAAGATGTGGAAAATCTTTACCTGAAAAAGATAATGCTTAAATTATTCCATAACTCAAATATGTATATGATAATAAAAAACTCAATGTATTTACAATGATCAATCTCAATGTGCTTTCTTTTTCATGAAAAATCAAGTTGTGAGCAATCTGAATACAACTTTTGTTATCACATTACATAAGAGTTGAACGAGAAAGACGTTTTACATTATTGGTATATCTTTGAATATCAATGACTTCTTATTGTTCTTAAAGTTYGATTGAACAAATGTCCATCTTCTAATTTATTTAGACATTGCTTGAGGTGATTAGAGATAACACTTTTTCAATTAGGTCAAATAACAAGTGTCTCATGAACTAYATTTCAAATAAAAATATATCTACATAGTTTGTGCAATCTTTGATATCAATATGTTTAATGCATTTTTTAAAGTTAAGTTAAGCATAGAGATATACAATTTAATTGCTTAGGAAAAGAGGTTGTTTATATCTTGAGAAATTATATTCGATATTCATAGTTTTGATTGGTCAATACTTGATATACTGATTTAGAAATGACTCTTAGATAATATATATGAAGAATATGTGAACTCATGTGTCTTTGACCTTTTCTCCATTGATCTTCCTTCTATATTGTTTTATGCTATCACTTAGGTTAAATATGAGTTTCTTAGTTAATTCTTATCTCAATTGATTGATTGACTAAATAAAGTTTAGAACTATAAGCGTATGGTAATCAAGGTTTAATTTTCTATAGGATCGATATCTATCTATGTTACTCGGCACAACCTAATGCACTTGCTAATACTCTAAGATCGCATCAAGCACTTTCTCTTGATTGAATTTCCAAGTGTAAAGWATAGATTCTTGCCTTTGAATAATTAAATCACTTTGAACAAAGTTTCTTTGAAGAAAACTTTTGTACTTGCACTTTCTCAAGTCTCATGAAAAAATTCCATTTTCATAAAAGCTCATAAAGAAGAAGAAAAAAGCTTATATAGAGGTGAAATTAACAATAAGAAAATGTTATTAGCTATTTCAGCCTCATATGGCTATTTCAGATGGTTGAACGATCGAAGCAGTCTATCTTGAGTTTGAAACCCTCGGTATGTAGTCCAAACCCCTACTGAAAAGGTTCTAGACAGTTCCTCGAAATGTAAAAGGGAGTTGAAGTTTTCTATTGATGCATAAAAAATTAGAAGACTTCAGGAAATATGAACTTTGACATTAAGTCATCAATAACCTAGTATATTTTTCAAATTAAAGATTTATCAACAAGTCATATTTGAAAAATATACTCAAAAGTTATTTTAGCAAGAACCATGAACACTTTGCAAGGAATCAAATCATGGGCACTAAGCACATAAAAGATGCAATTCTATGACCTATTTTGAAACTTGAAGATCTTGGTCATTGAATGCTTCATTTAGGCAACTCTCTGTTCCATTTTAGTTCAATCATACATGATTCACAATGCAAATTATATAGCTATCAAACTCATTTCATTATTCAAACAATATAATTTGAAAATGGTCCTTTGAGGTTAACTATTCTCTTATCATTGTTTTTACACTCTGAAGAGGATAAGGGCTTCCTTTGTGAGATATTGGCAATGGCCACCATCGGAGCAACTTTGGATTCTAAGCCTGCAGATAACTTTTTTGACCCACATGAAAGTTCATAAAGTTCTTTAAAAGACAACGAGGTTTTGGAAAGGCATATTAGGGCAACAATTACAAGATAGTAGAATTCAACATCGTGAGAGAGGATGATAAAAAATAGCTAGTTTATTAGTGAGAGATTTTAGAACATGAAGAAATTCTGACAAAGAATGTGATCCTCATTGAATCTGTCAAGTTCTTTCTTGAGTTGAAAGAACTCTAGTTCTAGATTTTGTGCATAGAGAGTTCTAGATTTTGTTCAAGTAATGGTTGAAATAGATATAGTAATAATCAATGTTTTTATAACAGAGGTAACTAAAGGAAACATTTTTTGAAAAAGGCAACTTATCTTGTCGAATCCAATATTGAGGTGTGATGGCAGAGATGAAGGAGCAAGTGGTGACCGTGATGGATGGCGTGGTGGTCAAATCAGTGCCAGTGGCTGTAGCAGAAGGTGCAACAAGAGTAGCACGAAGTAGTGTGACAACCATTACTTACACACATGGAAAGTTGCCATCCACATATCCAAGAAGTTCATACGAGATAAGAATGACCTCAAATTGAGTCTTCCATTGAGGGTAATTCATGATGCAGTGAGGCAATCTTCAATTTGCATAGCTATATGGATGACATAAAGGGAAATGATACAGTTTGCAGAAGAGATGGTTGTGATAGAAGTCATGAGGACAGAAGAACTCATTAGAGAAAAAATGCTTTGATACATGTTGGCGTGCTAAATTTTCCTAGCCGAATTGGCTATCTTGCTCGTGGCAAATTAAACTTTTCAAAGCAATAAGGCCTGAATTTTGACCAACTAGCCATTTGTTCGACCAATCAAATCTGTGGCAAGCTCCTATAAAGCTAGCTAGACATTGCTAAAATATTGAATTAAAGAGAYAAATGATGACATGCTTGATTTCTAGTTTGATGAGTGTGACTTTTATCTCTTTCATCTTTTCTTACTTATACTTAGTCGAGATGTTCTTGCTGGTTTGAAGCCGAAGGAAGCTAAGGCTACTAATCGATTTTCCATTCTGCGTGGCGTTCTCGCACCACGTCTTCGTTTCTTCAGTTGGTCAGTAGAATATGTCCTGAATTTTCGGCCATGTGACTTTGTCTTGCTTAGCCGATTACTAATTGCCTATTGCTTCTCTTTCTTTTGTCATTCCAATTGCCTTCCCCACTTTGTCCGTCAGCTAATCTATAGCTTAGTCTGCCTCCCGTATTCTTGGCCATTTGATGTCCAGCCATTTCAACTCTTAGTCTTCCAAGAGAACCTCCTCAGGTAACTTCACTAGGGCCAGCCATCGCCTTTTTCTTCACCATTGACATTGGCTATTTTTAGATGTCAACAATACAATATAAAGGTTGAAGAGAAATCAATTCAATTTGATATATTGTCCATTTAGACATACGGAGAATTTTGAAAAATAAGCTTTACAATAATTAAACACCACATAATTAGGTATTAACAACCTAAATATCCCTAGTATATACAATAATTAAACACCACATAATTGGGTATTAACAACCTAAATATCCCTAGTATCATGTTACACAGATTGTTGATGGCATTAGATTGCTTCAGTTTATTTTAGTTCGAACACTGACAGCCTTGTAAACCCATTCTAATGCACCCTGCCATATAGTCTCTGATCTACCGGTCTTTTAATAAGGCTGGAGAGACCTCTAAAGCAGATCCAATATATAGAGAAGGGGGAAGAGAGGGTCACCTTTCCTCAATTGTAACACCTTACATTAGGAACTGTTCTAAAMTGAGAATATTACTGACTTTATTTATATTGATATTAACTACTGCAGAAAACCAAATCTGAATACTTTGTCTTAAAAAGTTTATAAAAATTTTGATATAGTTTCCTCTATAATATCAACAACTACTCCCTGTATTCAATCAAAAAATTTTTCAAACATTTTCAATACACGTATATATCATGTATTCAAAACCAACAAACATCCAATATAAATAAATCTTCCATTTCAACAATCTTTTACTAACTTAACATTTAACAAAATTAAAATTTGCAGAACTTGAAAGAATTTAATGGATGAATAGTTAAATTAGAAAAAACTTAAACAACACATAAAATCTCTCTACTCAGCCTTTTATCTTATTCACTAAAATTTATTTAAAATATCACATTGGGGTATCAAGGCTTACACACAAACGACCTCCACATACTATCTGGCTACATATCACCTGAAATGCAAAATGAAGGAAATGGAATGAGCTATAATGCTCAATAAGCAAATCCCATGCATGAATGTATGTAAAATGCACTATATACCATGACTTAAAATTTCACTTTCTCAAATAAAACTTTCTAAATATTTCCATAAAACTTCTATTTCAAAATGTAAGAACTTCTCAAAACCTTTCCATTTCATTAGACTCGTGAGCTCACTTAGTATAACGCATAGCCATTAAGTTTGCAGTGATCCATTGTTCTTTAGAACCCGATTATATTTTCTACCGGTAGAACGACATAGCGATTAACATCACTTTAACTTTTTCTTTCATCTTTTTCACCTCCCAAGAGGTGAATGTTACTTATCTTCCTACCCTACAACAGGGTTAGGTCGGGTGCTCCGATTCCTACCCCCCATTTTCCATTCACATCTTTTATGGCTAGGTTTACACTCCTTTCCAAAATATTAACATTTCCTGATAAAAATTCATTTATAAAATTTCATTCTTTTCTTTTAGAATTTTATTTCCTAAAYCATTCGCTTTCTAAATGCACGAATAACTCATGCCAGAAATGATGTAGAATACCATAACTACATGCCCATGACATGAACTAYATAAATCTGTATTTAAACATATATATGGACAGTAGGAAACATCTTATATGAAATAATTCAATACAATCATAACACATTACATATCACAATCTAATATAATCACCACATAACACACAACAGAATAAGTARATAGGTATGGAGATTTACTTATTTGGAGTCCTTAACGTTAAAACCCTACTCAAATTGCAAAGCAGAGTCCTCGATTGCTCTTAATGTCAATGAGCTAAAAAATGACCTAATTATTATTAAAGTAAAAAGAAAATTCATTTAACACGATTGTCCAACCTTAAAACATTAAATGCTTATCTTATGAACGTCATTCGCCAATATTAACCTGTACTTAATTCCCACATCGAAAAACTATCACATTCTTAAAGGAATAACTTGGTTCATGGCTTCCTACCCTTCTCAACAATTGACAATGATAATATCAAATACAATATATTTCTAAGTCAAAACATATTCTCCATACTAATTAAATTCATTCTTAGATCGTGTATTAAACTTAAACTATGTTCTCTGACAATTATCACTATAAAACATAATTAGATAAGTCATTAAATTTCTAAAATCGAATAATAATGTTTTCACCTTTAAATTTGATAAATTCTAAGTGCCGTGTAAGCTGCGTTGTGCCCCGGGTGTGCACTCAGGTAGTGCGCGCACAGTGCCTGAGCGTCTGGTGGCCTAGATGCCTGGGCGCTCAGTTGCCTGAGCGCCAGATGACCTAAGCGCCTGGGCGCTTGGTTGCCTGGGCACCTGATGGGCTCTACTGCTTCTGGCCGAAAATCTACTGACCAGAACAGAAACTAGAGCTCAACTTTCTTGCTCCTAGTCGGACACAACTAAGCGGAACAGAAATTGGACGGAGCTCAGACAGCACTGTTCCAGTAGAAGAGAAGAGCGTCTCTGTGCGAAAGCAGATCTGGAAGGCACTGGTCACGCGCCTCTTGTGGACGGCTTCTGGTCGGCAATAGCAGAGGGCCGACGAGCAGCACACAAGCTTTGGTGCTTTGGATCACGGATCTAGCGGCCGAGTGCAGCGAGCAAACCAGCGGCAGATTGCGGCTAGCAAGCTCCTGTCGTGGATTGAGCAGGCGATAGCAAGCAGATCTGACTGGCACTGGTTGAGCACAGCGTGCGAAGTGGCTCGAGCAGAGATAGATCTAAACAGCAGCAACTCCAGGCGTAGATAGGCCGAGTCAATGAGCAGTAGGCTTCGAGGTTCCTCAGAGCAACTGCAGCTCTGACGCGAGCAGATCTGGTGCCAGACGAAAGCAAAAGTCAAGCTGTAATGAGAAGACAACATGCTGATGCGGTCGGGGCAAGGCGCAAGGAGATTCAGTCGAGACTTAAGCTCTGCAAACGATTGGCGTTTAATGAGCAAGACGATCGACGGAGTGGATCGACGGCTAACAGCTTAAATCAGCGACCAAGACGAGGTGGACTGCAATCGGTGGCCCGCTATGAACCTTTCGAGCAACCTGCGAAGACGATTGACGTGGCGTTGGGGAAGGAGAGGTGGTGGCCAGAACAATGAAGGGTCTGAAGGCTGAATCCTTCAGCAACCCTAATTTTGTTTTTTTTAAGGCTTGGGCCGTAACCCAATCCTTTGGGCTTCCCCATCCCACAACCAATCCAGCCCAATGAATTAAATTCTTCAGGGCTTTCCTTCCGACCATATAATCTAGTTTTCGAGTGAGGAAGAATAGGCCTAACAAGTTGAGTCTACACTAACTAACCAAAAATCCTAATTCAATTAACACGATAATTTCATACTTAATCAAACGTACAATTAAATAATGATCACATAGAAAATTATCAAACTCTAGTTGGGACACAATTCATACGATCATACAAGATTAATAAAAATAAAAAAATTAATATCTAGGTATTACAATACCCCACCCCTTAAAATAATTTCATCCTCGAAATTTAGGACTCACCGAACAAATGCGGGTACCAATCATGCATCTCCTCCTCTCGTTCCTAAGTAGCCTCTTCAACCGCATGGCTCTTCCAGAGAACTTTAACTTGCGCTATCTCTTTCCTCCTCATTACCTTTTCCACTCTTTCCAATATTTCCATCGGCATCTCTTTGTAAGATAGGTTCTCACGAAGATCCAACGCTTCATAACTTAGAATATGGGAGGGATCCAAAACATATTTCYTTAGCATGGWAAYRTGAAACACATTATGTACRCCTGATAGGGTTGGTGGGAAGGCAACCCGATAGGCTAAGTMGYCCACCCTTTCGAGGATTTCAAAAAGTCCAACGAATCGAGGGCTCATCTTCCCTTCTTTCCAAATCCCATAATCCCCTTCATAGGCACCACCTTTAGGAAGACTTTGTCCCCAATTTCAAACTCCAACTGCTTCCTTCTCCTATTCACATAACTTTTCTATCTACTTTGAGCAGTTCTCATCATTGGCGAATCTTTTCAACTGCCTCTACGGAGTGTTGCACTATCTCGAGACCCAGCAACTTCCTCTCACCAACTTCATCCCAGTGAACTGGCGACCTGCACTTCTTTTCGTAAAATGCCTCATAAGGGGTCATACCAATAGTAACCTGATAGCTATTGCTATAGAAAAATTTCACCAAATGAAAAAATTCATCCTATGTTCCCCAKAAGTCAATCACACAAGCTCTCAACATATCCTTCAAGATCTGATTCGTCCTCTTGGTCTGTCCATCTGTTTGTAGGTGAAAAGCAATACTAAAATTTAATCAAGTACCCATGGCCTTATGCAAACTCTTCCAGAATGCAGAAGTAAATCTTGGGTCACGATCAAATACAATGGACAGTGAAGCACCATGAAATCTAACAATCTCAGCCACATAAAACTCCTCATATTTCTCCATACTATAGGTAATCTTAACAGGAAAAAAGTGTGCCGACTTCGTAAGATGATCCACAATCACTCATATAGCATTATATATCCCTTCCTCGTCCTAGGCAACCTAACAATGAAATCCATACCAATGCACTCCCATTTTCACTCTGGAACCTTAAGAGGTTGTAGAAGACTAGAGGGTCGTTAATATTTAGCCTTAACTTGCTGTCAAGTAAGGCAACGCTGAAYAAACTCTTCTACATTGCTACTCAAACTAATCCACTAGAAATGCTTCCTCAAATCTCAGTACATCTTCGTACTTTCTGGATGAATCGAATAGGGTGTATTATGAGCTTCTCTCAAGATCTCCCCCTTTAAACCTTTATCGTTCGGAACCACAAGTCTGTCACCATACCGAAGGGCTCCATCGACCGTATTACAAAGTCTGAACGTTTCTCATCCACAACTTCTGTTCGCCATTTCAACACCAGAGGATCATCCATCTGTACATCCCTTATCCTCTCAARGAGAGTGRDTGCAAGAGTYATATTCGCGAAATAGCCTAATATGTCTCGCGAAACAATTTCCAAGTTGAGCTTTCAAATTTTTACTAACAACAGTTCCTGACAAACTCGCAAAGCAGCCACGGTTCCATGATTCCTCCTGCTAAGCGCATCTGCTACCATATTAGCCTTACCCGGGTGATAGTAAATCAGACAATCATAATCTTTCACAAGTTCTAACCATCATCGTTGCCTCCTATTCAACTCCTTCTGGGTGAAAAAGTATTTGAGACTCCTATGGTCAGTGAATATCTCGCACCTTGCCCCATACARATAATGCCTCCAGATCTTCAATGCAAAAACAATAGTAGCCAACTCTAGATCATGTGTCGGATAGTTTTTCTCATACTCCTTCAATTGCCTTGAGGCATAATAATCACCTTGCCATGTTGCATCAAGACACAACCCAATCCTTTCATCATGGCATTACTAAAAATCACGAACCCTTCACAACCTTGTGGAATTGTCAAGAACGGAGCAATTGTCAGTCATCTCTTCAATTCTTCAAAACTACGCTCACAATCCGCACTCCACATAAACTTCATGTTCTTTCTGGTCAACTAGGTCATGGGAGAGGCAATTTTGGAAAACCCTTCCACAAACCTCTGGTAGTAACCGGCTAACCCAAGGAAGTTGTGAACCTACTGACGTTAGTAGGTGCTAGCCATCATCGAACTGCCTCAATATTACTTGGGTCCACTGCAATGCCTTCCTTGGACGCAGTAAACCCTAGAAATGGCACGCCATTAAGCTAGAACTCACAGTTTTTAAATTTCACAAAGAGCTTCTCGACTCTAAGCACCAAGAGTACCTTTCTCAAATGCTCTTCATGTTCCTCCCTGGATTGAGAGTAAACCAATATGTCATCGATAAAGACTATGACGAACTGATCCAAGTACTCCTTAAAAATTCGATTCATCAAATCTATAAATGCAACAGGTGTATTGGTCAACCCAAATGGCATTACCAAAAATTCATAATGTACATACCGAGTTCGAAATGCGGTCTTTGGAATGTCCTCATTTCGAACCTCAACCAATGGTAGCCGGATCTTAGATCAATCTTGAAAAAGCATCCCGCCCCTAGAAGTTGATCAAACAGATCATCGATCCTTGATAACAAGTATCTATTTCTTATCGTCACCTTGTTCAACTCTCTGTAATCTATGCATAACCTCATCGATCCATTCTTCTTCTTTACAAACAGCATAGGCGCATCGCATGGTGAAAAACTAGATCGGATAAAACCTTTATCCATGAGATCCTGTAATTGCTCATTCAACTCCTCAACTTCCGCAGAAGCCATATAATATAGTGCCCTGGAGATTAGTGTTGTTCTACATATCAAGTCAATGGCAAAAGTCGATCTCCATTACCAGTGGCAAACCTTGAAGGTCATCCGGAAACACATCTAAATATTCTCGAACGATCGAAATTTGTTCGATCGTAAGCTCTATTTCAAGAATCTCACCTAATGAAGCTAGGTAGCCAGTGCAACCCTTCTTCATCATTCGACGAGCCTTCATAGCTGATATTATCGGGATAGACGGTTTCACCCAGACCCGACAAAACAAAACTTAAACTCACTAGGAGGACCAAACATAACTTTCTTCTTGCGGCAGTTGATTGTGGCGTGATGCTTCGACAGCCAGTCCATGCCTAAAATGAYATCAAACTCCTAAATGTCCAATACTATAAGCGCCACTATTAGCTCCTTTCCATCTAGTGCAATCGGACAATTCCTCGACACATACTCTGAGTTCATGACTACTCCAGAAGGTGTTGACACTCTAAGTTGCATATCTATACGTGTACATGGGGTTCAAAGTTTCTTAGCAAAAGTGGGGTAAACAAAAGGGTGGGTAGCTCCCGAGCCAAATAATATGGTGGCRGGTCTATTACACACAAATAAAGTGCCTGACACTATGGTCGGTGCTTCATCTGCCTCTTTCCTAGTCATGGTGAAGACTCGTGCTCGAGTAGCTGGTCTCTTCACCCTACAGTCCTTAGCCAAATGTCCCTGCTTGCCACAGTTGAAACACTCTCCACCACTTCTACTACCTTTACTAGGGCATTCACTAGCAAAGTGCCCTTGCTTCCCACACATAAAGCACACCCCCTTGCCTAAGAGGCACCTACCCAGATGTTCCTTACCAGAATTGGAGCAAACATTCCTGTGCTATTTGCTCTGCTAATTTCCCTGTCTATTCCCTTCCTCCTTTTCTGACCACCTTTAACCCAGCCTTTCGAATTTCCACCTCTGAATCTGCTGATTCATGGGTTAACTTCTGAACTCCTCCTTACTCAACAATTGAGCCTTATCTACGAAAAGAGATTTATTGACAACCTTTCAATACGTGAAAATCTCAAAAGGAATCACCGCCACTTTAATTTGAGACCTCAGCCCCTCTACAAAGTGTCTTGCTCTCCTTTCCTCTGTAGCAACCAAATCAGGAGCAAACTTGGCTAATCGAGCAAAATTCAGCTTCATACTCACTGACAGATCGGCTCCCCTGCTCCAACCTCACAAACTCACATTCCTTCTGCTATCACATGCTCTTGGAAAAATACTTATCGTTGAAAGCTTCGATTAACATTTCCCAACTGGAGACTAGTGTCCTTCTCATACTAGCGCTGAATCATCAGTCACTAGTCATACGTCTCCCCTTGGAGCATGTATGCTACAAAGTCAACCTTCTCCTCGCTTGTGCTTCGCATGATAGAGAAAGTTTTCTGGATCTCTGTCAGCCAATCCTGAACTTTCGAAGGATCAATACTGCCAAAGAACGATGATGGGGCGAGCCTCTTGAATTCTGAGATCTTCCCATATTCCCATATTTCACTCCTCCTCGATTGGCTAGCTATTCAAAGGCAGTCGTTACCTGCATAAAGGCCTCCATGGTGATTGGAATTCCTTATGCGGCACAGGTGCTACCTGTCATTTCGTCCTGGGGCTGAACCATCCTGTCTTGGACTTGTGAACGCTAGTACAAACCATTACCAAACTAGAAAAATTTATTTGTATAAGAGCTTCGTACATAGATACAGCACGTGGTTATAAGAATTTGAACATCATACATCATCCCCAAAAATTTAAACAGATAAACAGACAAACATACTTATAATACTTAACATTCAACATTATTCGAGAATTTAATCAAAACATAAACTTACCAGATGGTCCAGGAAGGGTAACTTGTGGCATGGCTTTACACCTATTTAGCTTTCATGAATTTAAAAATATTTTTATATGAAGTGCACAAAATCATTTTTAAAACTCTAAACTCTGATACCAAAACTGTAACACGCACAGATTAGAACCTATCCTAAGCGGAGAACATTATTGACTTTATTCATATTCATATTAATTACTGCAGAAAATAAAATCCGAATACTTTATCTTAAAAGGTTTATAAAAACTTCGACAAAATTTCCTCTGTAATATCAACAACTACTCCTTATATACAATCAGAAAATTTTYCAAACATTTTCAATACTCGCATAYATCATATATTCAAAATCAACAAAAATCCAATATAAATAATTCTTCCATTGCAACAATTTTTTACTAACTTAACATTTAACAAAATTGAAATTTGCGAAACTTGAAAGAATTAAATGTATGAATAGTTAAATAAAAAAACTTAAATAATACATAAAACCTCCCCATTTAATCATTTATCTTATTCACTAAAATTTATTTAAAATGTCACATCGGAGTATCAAGGCTTGCACACAAATAACCTTCACGTACCATCTAGCTACATATCACCTGAAATGCAAAATGAAAGAAATGGAATGAACTGTACAGCTCAATAAGCAAATTCCATATATGAATGTATGTAAAATGCACTATATACCATGAATTAAAATTTCAATTCCTCAAAGAAAACTTTCTAAATATTTCCATAAAACTTCCATTTTAAAATGTAAAAACTTCTCAAAACCTTTCCATTCTATTAGAGTCGTGTGAGCTCATTATGTGCAATGCATAGCCATTAAGCTTGCAGTGGGCCATTGTTTGTTGGAACCCGATTACATTTTCTACCGATAGAACCTCATAACAATTAACATCACTTTAACTTTTTCTTTCATCTTTTTCACCTTCCAAGAGGTGAATGTCACTTATCTTCATACCCTACAAGAGCTTAGGCTGATTACCTGCGCTCCATTTCCCACTCACATCTTTCATGACTAAGTTTATACTCCTTTCCAAAATCTTAACATTTTCTGATAAAAATTCATTTATAAAATTTTATTTTTTTAAATTTTATTTCCTAAACCATTCGCTTTCTAAATGTATGAATAACTTATGTCAGAAATGATGTAAAATACTATAACTACATACCCATGACATGAACTACATAAATCCATATTTAGACATATATATGGACAGTAGGAAACATCTTACATGAAATACTTCAATACAATCATAACACATCACATGTCACAGTCCAATATAATCACCACATAACACACAATAGAATAAGTAAATGGATATGAAAATTTACTTACTTGGAATCCTTAACGTTAAAACTCTATTTAAATCGCAAAGCGTAATCCCTCTACAGCTCATAATGTCAATATGCCCGAAAATGACCTAATRATTATTATCCAAAAAAATTCATTTAACACGATTATCCAATGTTAAAACATTTAACGCGTATCCTATGAACGTCATTCACCAACATTTACCCATACTTAATTCTCACATCGAAAAACTATCACATTCTTAAAGGTATAACTTATTTCATGACTTCGTACCCTTCTCAACAATTGAYAATGATGAACCAMATACAATATATTTCTAAATCAAAATATATTCTTCAAACTAATTAAATTCGTTCTTAAATTGTGTATTAAAYCTAATCTATATTCTCCCACAATTATCACTATAAAACAAAACTACATAAACAATTAAATTTTTAAAATCAAATAACAATATTTTCACCTTTAAATTCGACAAATTCTAAATATCGTGAAAGCTGCTTTGCGCCTTGGGTGGCCTTTCAGGCAGAACGCGTGTAACAGCCTTGATCAGGCACGATGCCTGGTCGCTTGGGCATCTGGCGGTCGAGGCACCTGGGCACTCAGTTGCCGAGGGGCCTGATGGCCTAGGTGCCTGGGCGCTTGGTTGCCTGGGGGCCTGATGGGCTTTGCTGTTTCTGGCCGAAAATCTACTAACCGAAATAGAAACTGGAGCTTAGATTTCCTGCTCATGGCCGGACTCAACTGACAGGAACAGAAACTGGATGGAGCTCCGACAGCACCGGTCCAGCAAAGAAGAACGGCTTCTCTGTGCGGAAGCAGATCTAGAAGGCATGGGTCACGTGCCTCTGGCGGACGGCTTCTGGTCGGCAATAGCAGAGGGCCGACGAGCAGAGTGCAAGTTTTGGTGCGCTGGACCACAGATCCGGCGGTTAAGCGCAGCGAGCAAACCAGTAGCAAATTGTGGCTAGTAAGCTCCAATCACGATCGAGCAGGAGATGGCAAGAAGATCCGACCGGCACTGGTCCAGCACGGCGTGCGGAGCGGCCGGGGCAGAGGGAGATCTGAACAGCAGCAACTTCAGGCATAAACTGGCCAAGTCGACGAGCAGCAGSCTTCAAGGTTCCTCCGAGCAGCTGCGGCTCTGACGCTAGCAGATCTTGTGCCAGACGGAAGCAAAAGTCGAGCTGTGACGAGGAGACAACATGCTGATGCGGATCGGGGCAAGGGGATTGACGAGACATGCTGATACGGATCGGGCCAGGAGAGATTCTGTCGAGACTTGAGCTCTATGAACGAACGACGTTCAACAAACAAGAGATCGGCGGAGTGGATTGACGGCTAGCAGCTTAAATCAGCGACGGAGGCGAGGTGGACAGCGACCAGTGGTCCACTGCGAACTTCTCAAGCAACAGGCGAAGACGATCGGTGTGGCATTAGGGAAGGAGAGGCGGCGGCCCGAACGATGAAGGGTCTGAAGGCTAAGACCTTCAGCAACCCTAACGTTCTCTTTTGTTTTTTTTTTTTTTTTTTTTAATAAGGCTTGGGCCCTAACCCAATCCTTTGGACCTCCCCATCCTACAACCAATTCAGCCCAATGAATTAAATTCTTCRGGAATTTCCTTTTGGCCATAATCTAGTTTACGAATAAGGAATGAATAGGCCTAACAAGTCGAGTCTACATTAACTAATTAAAAATTCTTTTTTAATTAACACAATAATTTCATGTTTAATCAAACATATAATTAAATAATGATCACATAAAAAATTATCAAAATTCTAGTTGACACACAATTCATACGATCATACAAGATTCATAAAAATAAAAATAAAGGTATTACATCAATCCTGAATATGTTACTTTGTAGAATTCCCATAACTTCAATTATGAGTATTAGTCTGTCTTGCATTTGATATTGGTGGCTACTTGAAAGATAACTAATCTCTCATTTCCGAGTCTTTCTTCAAACAATGGTTAGGTATGAAAAAAGAGGAAAATCATATCATTTGATTTATTCAGCTTTGGAAACCTTCCCACATGCATATACTAGTCAAATATAATAACCAAAATATTCAACATGTCCACTTGCTCTTACATATAAATATTTGACATTCCCAAATACCGCAGCCATGGATATATCGTACTAATATAGTTCTTTTTGTCCTTTCTGCGCGGATTTGACCAGCTAAATTTTGACCAAGTAATTATGAACAAGCAAGCCTACTCTTCCAGTAATATAATATGTCCATGGGTATGGTTGTATTTGTCCCCTTCAGAACTGTCAACTATTTAACCTTAGCACTTCGTTATAAGCATGTACAATTTCTTACTCAAAAAGTTGAATGAAAATTCAGGGAGAGTTCAGATGCATTCATCTACAAAAAGCAGTAATTTTCTGAGAAAGATTCAATTCAATTTTTACCAATATTTCGAAGTTTGACTTTGTCAAGCCTTACTAGTCTATAAATCCACTTCAATCTTACGATTATCACCAAATTACAAACATTAACGATCTTTCTTTCATTTTGATACCTTTCTTGAGTGCTATTGCTGATAAATTCACTCTATTTGAGAAAAAAAAAATTATATGTACTCCTCAAACCAAACGTTTCAGAAACCTCCACCATTCTCCGGCCAACCATCAACAGCAACAGGGTTTCCAACCGCTCCGCCACTTAACTACCCGTATGCTGCTAACAGTCCACCTCCGTCTCATTTTCAAACCACCACACCAGGGTACTGGTCCTCAGGCCTTTTTGGTTGCTTTTCCGATGTCTCTAACTGTAAGTTCATGATGTAATTGATCATTTCATGTTTTGCTAGTTGATCATATGGGCTTGAGTGTATTCTAACTTTTTCCTAACCAAAATCCTTGGTTACATTTCTTCATAGGTTGCATGACAATTTTCTGTCCATGCATCACATTTGGACAAATTGCAGATATTGTGGACAAAGGAACTACTCGTAAGTCACTTTCATAGGTCCCTGTTTCAAGATTTTCTAATGAAATCCTTGGACGTTTAATATGATATTTGCATTGTAGCTTGTGCAACGGCTGGAGGACTATATGCTCTACTTGGCTTGGTCAGTGGTTGTGCATGCATGTATTCTTGCCTTTATCGTTCAAAAATGAGGCAGCAATACAATTTGCCAGAGAACCCTTGTGGGGATTGTCTGGTTCATTTCTGTTGTGAACCTTGTTCTTTGTGTCAAGAGTATAGGGAGCTCAAGCATCGTGGATTTGACATGTCAATTGGTAAAACATTTCTACCAGCTTTGATCTATCAGGCCTTGCTTGAAGCATGATTTTCTTAAAAGAAAAATGAAATTTATAACAGATTCATTAGCTTGGATGTTCATGCAGGTTCCAATATATGCTTGTGTATTTGAATTTAACTCGTGAAAACTAATAGTTTGTCTGATAAATTAGGGTGGCATGGAAATATGCAGAAGCAAAATGGTGGCGTCGCAATGGCACCGGCTTATGAAGGAGGAATGAGTCGCTATTAATGGCCTTGATGTTGGATCAACAATGTGAAATGGTTTACCATACAACCCTTGGATACCATTTCGGATACTGTTGCTCAGTGTATATTTTTCCAAGGTCCTATTCATTGTATGCGTAAGAGGTGACTTTTCGTGCTAATAAGTGAGGTTTTGATTCAGTTTAAAGAGGTTTAGATTCATTGGTTTGCATTCTTAAGAAATTATGGCCATTGTATTTTCCTTATGTTTTATTAATAAACAGGTAAATGTACTTCTGAGCCAATTCGAATTTAACCCTAATTTACCTTTTTTATCCTCAACTTTCTTAAATAATAAATCATTATCCACCAAAAGAAAATATAAATGTAACCCATTTGTCAATCTTCTACTTGACAGAAAACATAAAAAGAAAAAGAAAAAGAAAAAGAAAACCGCAAAATGTACTTCTTAAAAAAAAAAAAAAATGCATGAAGAATGAAAGATTAGCACTTGGGTAAAAAATGGTATTTTTTCTGTTTCAAGAATGCACAGAATCGAGAAACAGACCTTTTTGTCTCATTAAAACTTGTTCAGTCACCATGGCAAGGGCGAAGATTAGCAATAGGTCAAGCGGAGCTTACTCAATAAGATTTTCTTTCGAAAGAAAAAATTTCAGTGGGGTTTTAATATTTAAGTTAATTTTTGGAGCTTAAGTTAATCTTTTTCTCTGTAACTAAACATCTCAAAGTTTTATACTAAAAAATTTTGCAATGGGGGCTTGAGTCCCCAGTGGTCCTCACATGCCTCCGTCCCTGCGCCGTTGGCTAATGTCTGTAATTTTAAATCAGCATGATAAGAAAAGAATAAGCCTTGCCCTAGAGAACCCTTAGGATATTTAAGAATTCTACTGGCTGCCTGCATATGAAGAACAGTTGGACAATCTAAAATTCACTCAACTTCAAAGTTGATCATATCTAGCGTGTTGGTCAAATATACTAGATTACCAATAAGACTATGAACAAGCTTTGAAATGACGGGGAATCACCATAAATAAAGTTTTTAGAAAAATCCACACATGAGTTTTTTGATAGGTTTGTCAGCACTATACATTCTTTGGCCAATAGTAATCCCAGGATTAGACCTTGCCAATTCAAAACCTAAAATGTATTTAGCTTCTCCAAGGTCCTTCACAGAGTTGAAACAGATTTTTTTCTCAAATTAAACAAATAAAAAACATTTCAAAATTCCATGGCAAATTCTTCGCAACTTTGCGAGAGATTTGCCACAAATTATATTTCTGATTTTAAAAAAATAAAAATAAGAATTTCAAAAATTCCGTCVTAAATCCTTTGTAAATTTGCAACGGATTTATTTTTCTAAAATTAAAAAATAAAAAATTAAAATTTCAAAAGCCGATTGCTAAGCCCTCGTAAATGACGAATTTGCGATGAGTTTTTTTTTTAAATTTAAAAAAGAAAAACAATTAAAGCTTCAAAACTTCGTCATAGATCCCTCCCAAATTTGAGCTGGATTTTGCCACGAATTTTGTTTCTCTGAAAATAAAAGAAGAAAAAATAAAATTTCAATCTTATTTTCTGAATTAAAAAAGAAAAAAATACAATTTCAAAATTTCGTCCCAAATTTCTCGTAAATTTGTAAGGAATTTGTAAGGATATATTTTACTGAAATAAAAAAAGAAAAACTAAAAATTTCAAAAGTCCGTTGCAAATCCCTCGTAAAATTGCTACAATTTTTTAAAATTAAAAATAAAAATAAAATTTTTGCAAATTAGCGAGTCCTTTACGACGGATTTTGTTTCTCTAAAATTTTAAAAAATAATAAAAAATTTCAAATTTACAAGAGATTTGCAACATATTTTATTTTTTGAATTTAAAAAAATAAAAAATATAAATTTCAAAATTTCGTCACAAAGCCTATTGTAGATTTATCTTGAAAATCAATTGATTTGTTCTTTGTCGCAATTCTATCATAAATCCTTCCCAAATTACGAAGGATTGCCAATGAAAATTTATAAATAACTTTATATTTTTCTTAATGTTTTCGTAAAGTTTATTATAAGCACACAACATTAACTTCCACTATAAGTTTTTTTATTAAAGTATCCAATAGGCACCACCAAGTGGTGAAAAGCTAGTCTTTTTAGTCGAAGTTCAAATTTGTGTTTCGATATTATAGGATATTGTGATCTACTTTTGTATAGTATAGTATAGGAAAAAGTATTTTTAGTACTTTACTAATAATCCGATCCAATTGTACAAATAATTATTGATCCTTAAAGTTACTATATGATAGAAGTGTGGCGCCCTGCCATCCCCTAGTTACTACTGGGGTGGAACGTGTTGCCGCCTGCCTTTCGATAGTCAGTTCTATTACAAGAAATGTTACAATACATAATAATGTAGCGGAAATACAACTCAAAACATTGTAGAAGAAGTCTATAACATAGCAGCGGAAGTATGATCTAACATAATCTTTTGACATCTTCTGGCACAAACTCCTAAGTGTAGTAGTAGTGTTGATCTAGCACTTGACATTCCTCACTTGACTTTCCTGGCTCTCCTCTCCAACATACGATACCTCAAAGTCTATCTCTGTCACTATAAAAGAGAACAGATGAAAATTTGTTAGTGCTACCTCAATGAGATCCGCACGTATATTGTGTGAATTTTGAAAACACAAGTTCATGGTTCTAGTAAAAGCGGTTTTGCTGATTAAAAATCGAGAGTAGAGTCGAAAACATTTTTGAGAATCAATCAAGCAAGTAACAAGTACTAAAGAGTAGAACTCTGCAAGGATTGACAAGTACTGCAAAGTAAAATTTTTGTAAGGTCTAGAAATACCAGCCTTGTCCCTCCAGGTGTACACACACGATTTTCAACCTTATCACACTCATATCAAACAAGGCATCCTCTAACTTGAATACAAAATAGTCAACCCCTTTCAGTTAAACCTCCTAACTGAGGGTACAGTAGCCCAACAAGTCAAGCTGGGTGGCCCGGATGTTAGTGTTTGCCCTTGCATTTCCAGTTTGCCACAAACATCCCAAGCGTTTGGCCAAGTTTTGGCTCACATTGACACTATTGTCAGACAGTTCAATAGGTACTTGTACTGAGGAGCAATCAAGCATACTACTTTATCAGCCGAACTAGTTATCAGAGCTCGTGCTATTGAGTAGTCAATACCAATGGAGTCAAGTCAAGCAATCAATCAATCAAAAAGTGATCTCGTAACCAAGTCAAGCAATCAATCAATCAAAAAGTGATCTCGTAACAAGTTTGTAAAAAAATAGCTTATAGTTTTTAAGAAAAATAGAGATCATGRGTTTTGAAAAACATTTTCCCTAACCCATTTTACGGGAGCTTTTGAAAAAACATTTTCCTAAGTTTTTAAAGATCAAGATACTCTTAAAAAGGATAGTTTTGAAAAACATTTTTTAAAAAATATTTTGATAACACTTTTGAGGTGAAAAACCATTTTCAAGCATATGGAGTGAAAAATCTAATCATAGTACGCTTGTAAGAAAATAAGCACATTTTGATTGGTTTTAAAAATCGGAATAAAAATCATTTTTATCTAGAGTACGCTAACAAGTCACACATTTTGAGAGTTTGAAAMAAATTGGAGGAACTCACCTATGATTTTGGTTATTCAATATGTCTATTGTCTATCGTTTTCTAAGAATAATTCATGAGAAATATCCTTAGTAATTAATCTCAATAAACAYACACCCAAATCATAACTTAAAACTCAATAAAATAACTCGACTTCATCGTTTTTGTGAGAAAAATCATTTCAAAAAAGTAATTATTTTTCGTGCTGGATCAAAGGATCTTGAAAATAAAGTAAAGTTATATATAACATATAGTGTATAAGTAGATATATAATAAAAATGCATAAGGCTGAAAATAAAAGTTAGAAGAATTAGGGTTTTGGAAAATCATAAATTTGGACAGTTTTCGAAGTTTCGGCTATATCTTACAAAATACTTTGTGGTTTCGAATGAAATTGATGTCAAAATGAATCTAACACACTAAGGTTTAATGAATATAAAAATCAAAATTTGAAATGGTGCAAATAAATCTCAGAAATAAAGATAAACACACAATTCATAATCAACTCATCAGAGATTAACTCATAACTTGAGTTTTACTCATACAAATGACATGAAATTTAAACTAAGATCGCTCCAAGATAAATCCAAATTCCACTAAGAACTTAGATTGTTATGACGTGAAAATAATGGGTAATTTTTCTGGTTCATCCAGAAGAAATCCTATTGTCAAGACTTTATGTAATCTAAGACATAAGTATGCAATAAGCAACTCAAATGCAACATGAAAACTCCATAAACACAATATGATAATTTCATAAATAAAAATCCAGAATAGTAATATAAGACCCATACAAAAACTCATGCAAAATTCTGTAATCGTGAGACACTCTCACTCACACGACACACACAACCATTACTCAAAATTAAAGTGAATCCTTCATGCGTTATATCTCACATGCAATYTTAGCAATCTTAGGAAAGGAAAATGGTTATCTCAGTGAACTAAACCATGCATAAGGGGGTGAAGAAGGGCTAAGAGAAAAGGGTAAATATCTTGGTTACAGGTATGGGTTTGTCGGCTAGTTGGGAGGTGGAAGCAAAGCYGAATTTTCAGCTCGTAATAGTGAGGGTTTGGTTAGGCTTTTGGTGTAGGTTTTGGAGGGAGTTTACTGCTTTATTTATAGAGTTTAAAGACAGAGAAAACAAGGTAAGAAGGATAATAAAACCATGCATAAAATGGAAGAAACCTAGATGTGCAAGCTGAAGATTGGAAGACATTTCCATGTGCTCAAAGACAGCTATCTTTCTCTCCTCTATTCCAGCTTCTTGACTTAACAAATCACCATGTTAGGTGTCCTTTCTCTTGTGGTCTCTGACCTGTGGCACTTCCTTAGCTGATCAAGCCTTATAAATGGACATCACAACACTTAAGCAAAGCTGTAAAATATTTCTTACAAGAAATGTGATAAACCGGCAGAAGACACACATGCAACGGCTAGGATTGATTTTTAACAAGAAACGTAACTAGTTTTGACACATAATCACACACTCTTCCTAGCAATCTTCAAGGTAAATACCAAATATGCAAGGTGAAGATGAAGGGTTGAAATTTCATCAATGGAGAAGTTCATCAAATGGTGAAGATTAGAGAAGAAAATAGCAATCAACTAGGAGTGATCTTTGGCCAAAAGTTCACGTAATATGACACACATCATGCAGTAATCTATTCAAATTAACTGTAAAACATCCAAAGGGAGTAATCTAGAAGCTAGATGGATGATCAAATGACTAAAGGAAAACAATCAGCTCGGGTATAAAATGGTCAAGGGGTTTTGGGCTTTTAAGAAAGGTTTAGGACTAGAAAATAAAAGTAAAATAGTATATATATAATACATATGATATAAGAAATAAAGAAAATAATATTGCATATATGGATAGAGTTTTTGAAAGTAGAATGTACGAAAAATAGATAAAGTGAAGTTTGAAAAGTGTGACCAAAGTCGGAAATTTTAGAAAAATTTTTAAAAATTCGATTAAGTCAAGATTATGTTTCGAATTTATTCGAATCTTCATAATTCTATCCAATCCTAATATGTCATAGTTCCAAAATATCCTAAGGTTTTAACTAATTCTTGCGCAACATCATAACCTAGTTCGGTTTCTAATACCTTGGAAAACTCGGCTCATTACAAGAAGTCTTCAATATTGTTTGACAAAAATGATTGTTACTTTTTAATTAGCTCTTCCAAACCTTTATAGTGCTAATTTTGGTATAGTATTAAAAAATATATCATTTCATCACTCATCACTTGTTCTAATTATTGAGAATTTCAATATACATTGAATCAAACATTTTATGCATCACCTTAAATTTATGTTTTTAAAAGATAATTAGAATTGAATCAAACATTTTATGCATCACCTTAAATTTATGTTTTTAAAAGATAATTAGAATGTTAGCTTGGGGTAAATATATAAAGTACAGGGTAAAATGATAATATGGGAAAAAAGAATTGTCCTAGTTTCTTGTAATCAAATTAATATATATTGTACCTCTAAATTTTTGAATTCTCAATTGTATATAAACTTAGGAGAATTAATCTACAATTTAAGTGTAATTATAGCATTAAAAAAGGAAAAATCTTGTAGTATATGTGATTTGAGGTATTAATCTACAATTTTAAATATACTTTATATTATTAAAATTTAAAAAACGGAGAAAAATTTACCATCTATGAAATTTGAACCTTGATTAAAGCTAAAACCATTACACATTGTAGCCACTTGGCCAAAAGAAAACTTTTTACAAAGATTAGAGACTTTAATTTATTTATAATTTTCTTGATCAGCTCCATTACCCCATTAATTTTCAATTTTAAGCATATTTTATATTACTAAACTAAATGGAGAAAATATTTACAATTTCTGAAAATCAAACCTTGGTTAAAGCTAAAAAGTATACACCTTTTAACCATTTGGTCTAGATAACAATTCTATAGAGACGGTGTAAGTTAATTTATTTGTTCTTCTCTCAATATGCTTCTCTCGATATGCTTCCTTATCCAATTCACAGTATGCTATTTTCAACTTCACACTTCTCTCAAAAATCAACCCTATAGCTGTTGTTCCTCCACATACAATTCAGTGTTCCTCCAGCTGTCATCTTTTCCATCGCTATTCTCCTTGCCAGCAGCTTTATTGCCGTTAGCATCCTCCAGCCTCCATCAATCTACAGGTAAACTATCCTCGACCTCTAGTCTTAACTATTTACCATTTTTCCATTTATTTAGGCTTTTATTTCTTCTTCTCTAATCTTCTTTTCTTTAGGCTTTGACATTTTATTAGGAGTATATTTAGAATGAAATAGATTTATTTGATGATGAAGTAGAATAGGTTAATTTGATGAAATAGGTTAATGTCAGAATAGTTTTACCTATGGCTTTTCTTCTCACTTGGCTTGTCAGGTCTGTTCGCTTTCCTTTTCCATCTCTGAATAATCTGTCTAAAAAAAAAACAACTGATCTATAGTACAAATAATAGGAGTATGCAGGGTTTTAGACCCAAATGATCCACTTTTTGGATTGATATCCATAACTAACCTGATTTCTTAAGAAGTTTACGTTTTTGACATGGAAGCCGATTGTAATGACACTTTGATTGAGATAGAGCGCCCCTCAATGTGGCATCTTCACCAATTCTCTGACTTTATATTAAGACGGAAGTTGGAGAGGCATCTTAATTAAGTAAAGCGCCCCTCCTACTCCCACTTTAATTTTCCCCTACATCCCTCGCACGCCCGTCAGTCCCTTTTTTTTTTTTTTTTTTCACTGCTTTGAACCGATGTACTTCTTCCTCCCTTGCTTTTAACTATTCTTCATCCTTACTCTTCCACCGGGGAGTAGTAGCAGGAATTTTGATGCCATTATCTCATCTTCTCTCCCTCCAGTTGTAAGACTTCACCGGTGAGCAGCAATTTTTGACGCCTCTCCACTGCAATCGCAGCACTGGCGACCTGAAGCAGCCATTTGGACAGCATTGCAATAAGGTCAGATTTCTTARCTGTTAGAAACTTAGATTTTATTTTTTGAATTTCTTTTTTTTGAAATTTTATATTTACTGTTTATAAGTTACTGTTTTTGAACTTCTTTTTTCAACCCCATAATTCGTCTGCAGTAAGCTCTGTCACTTTCTTTATAATTACTTATTTTTTTAAATAAGACACAAGAACTGTGGCCAGGGTACCGGACTGTGTCGAAATTTCAGTTAAAACTCAGCTTGGAAGCTTGGTCCATAGTTCTCCCTAGATTCTTTTGTATTGATTGAAAACTGAAGTAGCTTAAGAAAAGCTATATGAGTATCAAGTATTGTTTATTACTACTTATTTATTAAAATTTGCTATCCATGTGGAGACACATTTTCTGCCAGTAGTTTGCTTTTAGTGCCTCATGAAAACTTGGAGAAGTGCCACAGTATTATGGGAGGTTATTTGCCTAAGTTAAGAAGGTTCTCCGAGTAACATTCTTATGTACTAAGTGGTGTTGTTCTATAGCCTCTTGGTGACACCAACGAGCAACCTAATAAACTCCATACCTATTATGCTGATGATAATTGTTTGCTGATATTGATAAAGAGCAGACTTTCAACATTTCACATAGCTTTTGAGGTTGAAATTTCTATATACCTTCGGAGTAAATAGTTCTCTTTAATCTCATAATTCTGTTTAAGTTGCTGAAATAGACGCAGTCATGACTACAATCTTATCTGTTGTTAATTTCAGTCGAGTTGCTTAATAGTTTTTACTATGTCAGAATTCTGAGGAATCAAAATGTCAAAAAGAAAATCTAAATATAGATGAATAAGATATGTCCGAAAAATCGTTCTTACTTCATCCAATAAGCTGCTTCTTTAAAAGTGAGGATTATACGACTAGGCTATTCGAAGCAGTTGCATGAAAGCTATTGAAACATAGAGAAATTTCGTCAAATATTAATTGCAGCAAGGAAAAAATGCGTTAAAAGTGGTGGTACTGGTGCTGAACTGTCTACCCGTGGCTCTTTCTCTATTGTAGAACATGAGGAGAGATTGGTATGTGTCGCAAATTCTTTCTATGTTTATTGAKACAGCTTATTGGACATGGGTTTCTTGCGTTTTTAATGCATGGAAAATGATGGGTTTATTTCATTAACAACAAAAGTTTTCATTTTTCATGCTGTAAAGAGATGACTACAAAGCAATTAAAGCCACTTTAACCAATACAAAGATATAACTTCATATCTACATGCCTAGGGCGTAACCAATACAGGTTATCAAAGAGATGAATAGAAAATTGAAGGCGAGGAAGCAAATTATAGAACTTATTATAATGGTTCTTCTAAGATTTTCCATGTAGTGATTTATTATCCTTACTGTCGAACTTGGTCTTGTATTGTAAGTAGGCATCAATTTTTTGGATGGTAAATTAGTTAGTTACCATCCCAAAAAAAAAAAAAAATACTATTCAGAATGAAAATATCCATTCTATTGGTCAAAGCAGTATGCAAAGCACCCGCGACCAATCCCTATATTTCCCTAAATATAATTGGATCTATTTTTGAGTAAAATGGTTGAAGTAGGAGATGGTCAAAGCATTTTATACGGCATGCATTCTGTATTACGTAGATCTTATTTGGGAAAGGAGGAGAACAACATTCAATTTAAGAACAGTAACTCACACGCCTCCACCTTCACACTAGCTGGTAACGATCCATATAAAGCACCCCTGCATGATATCACATTTGTTGAGGCTTTCGCAACTTCAGAAGCAAAAGCTAAACTGGAATATATATTTTAAAAAATTAAGCATTACCTTGTCTACCCATGCATCTTTATAGTCCGCAATGTAGGGATGGTTTAGTTTAGCTATCAAATCCATCTGTAACAGACAAAAAGAAAAACAAAAAGGCACTTTAAGAAGAAACATTTAACAATAATTTATTTAGCAAACTCAGGAAACCTCTTTTTCTTCTTTCTAGGAGGCCTAACACTAAGCCAGATTTTAACGCTTCAGAGGCATAATGATGGAAACTAAAAGTAAGTACCTATGGCAAACATTGAGAATGCATTAGTTACGATCGGTCAAGTTCTTATTCATGGCCCAAGGTACCGTGTGACAGCAACATTGGCTAACTCGTAAAATTGAAGTGTTGGGGTTTCAACAAGAACTCATATTCTAAACTCATAATATGCAGCATAAGATTACTAACTCGAGGACAGAAGAAAACAAAAATGTAACTCATTGGCTAAGATTGGGCTCTAGGGACCAGGAACCCAAGTATGTCTAGATTAGGATGACCTCCTTCCTTCCAACTATGAGAAGTGCAATTATAACTAAACCCTTTACTTTCATCTCTCATACCTGCAGATATAATCTCTTTAGATTTTTACTGCAGCAGATTTTACACATTTGTAGCATACAAGCCATTTAGACTCTCAAAGACCATGGCTTTTGAATTATAACATCCCAGATTCGAGACCATAAGGAATTTGAGCAATTTGTCCACACTATAAGTTTGTTATCATTCGATCCGAAAAGAGAAGTGGATGAAATGAAGTTATTCAGTCGGAGAAACTGTTTCTATTGTTATTCAGTGACTAAGGAAATAAAGAGTTTCTTTGATGTTATTCACTCACCATAAAAAGCTAAACAGAAAGGCATAGTAGTTTCAATCTCTAATTTTCTCTTATTTTTCCTTTAGATAATACGAAGTTTCAATCTTGGGTTTGATACCTTTCAATCAGCATGATGTTCAACACATCCATTTGTGGAAGGGTCGTCATCCAACTTAATTGAAGCCAGCAATTTCATGCAATATTAGCACTTTATCACAACAAATCTTTAGATGCCAGCTCAAGATATTTGCTGAAACCTTTGTATCAGAAAAGTGTATAGAAACTTTCCTTTTTTCGTAAAGGAGCACTAGAGATGCTCTCGGACCGATTCAAATAGAGAAACCATCAAACTGCTACTGAATTCAATCTTCAAAACTAGTAATGAGCATAATGGCCCTATTGTTCTGATGGAAAGAACACCTAGAGCAAGGTTATTTAATCAAATAAAGAGAATATCTGGGATAGATTATTTAAAGTGTTGTTGCTTCTTATATGCAAATCTGAAACAAAACTTTTAGTTCATTTAACCGAGACAATAGAAGTCTCTCTTCAGTTTGCTCTCTTGGTGGGAATTACCTGAGTTTTATAGATATAACGTGCACTCTTTGTGGCCACTCATAAACTTTGAGCTGCTCAATGGTAGCATCAAATATTGTCCCATGATATATAATAATATTTGGAACAACTCGTAGTGAATGAACCAATGCAGATTTTGGTGATATGATTGAGAAATTGAATACACATATCCACAATATCAAATATTGTGAATTTTGCTTTTGGCTCTATGACGTTCTTCATCCAAAACTTGAGAACGTCTTACATACTGAAGGATTGACTTTCTAGTGGCCATTGTAAACTCCAAGGTCCTAGAGGCATGGGTGGTCTGGCATAGAGTTCTTGGTACTAAAGTTGTAACATTTGTACGAGTACATACTAAATATACAGGAACTGACGTAATGGGGACACAAATAGTGATAAGTTTCTTTCACCTCCTTTTTCTATTTGAGACATTTCGAGTTCCTCAAAAACAAAAAATGCTATTTGTASATGCTTATAAATTAGCTATTTCGGGTTCTTGCTTTGCTATAATCACATATATTTCTCGACAAACTTGTGTATACACCCACGTGTTGCTGGATATGGTTGGTTTATCAGTTTACTAGGTGAACAAGATCACCTTGGCTTTCTTTATCTATGATACTCCATCATTTACTGTTTCCAGCAAGTTTCTATTCTGGGATTATAGGGTCATAACTGCCTACTTTTCCTCTTAGGTTTCATGTTGAGCGAAGCTAGAAAATAAATGCTTGCGGGTCTTATATAAGAATTATGCATAGTCTTCCAATTTTGGGACACCCACTCACCATAGGAGTTGCACATTATTATTTGTATAATTTGTAAATTTTGAGCTCTAAAATAGTTTGTCAAACTCACACTGTTGGCCTTGTAATTGAGCTTTGCCTCAAGTGATGAGCATGAAAAGAGTGGGAATGTTGATTTTTAACGCCTATTTAATGTCTCAATGCCTATAGATTTATTTTATATGCCAAATGTTGAATTTACATGAGAAAATACAGAAGAGGAAATTTTTTTCTATATGAAGGATTTAAAGTCTCTCACTAGCTCCAATCGGATGCAGGGAATAGAAAGAAAGGGGACTGGGAAAGTCTCTCACTAGCTCCAATCGGATGCAGGGAATAGAAAGAAAGGGGACTGGGTGAACCCCAAGGTAGTCCAAATATTTGTAAAAATATTACTCTACTTAAAATAATAAATTTAAATAGTTTTGTTATCTTTTGAATATTTAACATTTTATAACAATATTTCTTTTCTAGGCTGCTTTTGAAGATTCTTTAAATGAGGCCTCACAACAAGCATCCATTGCCGGATCACAAATCACTCCTAAGCAGTAAGATAAGATATTTATAAATGTGGGAGGCAAAAATAGGAAAGGAAGAATTTATGGACTTGGTTCAAGGTCCCTTTCAGTCACATCTGGCACTAGTTGTTCATCTCAATCGATCTCGACTACCTCATATGAAGTCATAAGGGAACAAATTACTCAACTTGTCCAGCATGACTTGCAACAGCAGCTCCAACAATAGCAGCGCCAACATGAGCAATAGCTCCAGCAACTCCAGATCCAACTCAAACATGATTAGGCACCCATGGAGGAACTCCATCAGCTCATACCACTGATCCGGCTCGAGGTGATGATGAAACCACACCTAATGGTCTTACCTTTTGTTCATAGTTTTGTTATGTGGCATTTTCTGTATCGATGAATGTTTATTATCAAAGTTATTGAATTACTAGATGAATGATTATGTATTATTCAAAATTTGACTTTTATATATTTACTATTATTTGAAGTTGTCTGAGTTTATTTAAGTTGCATAATTGCATTACATGCAATTTTATATAAATATTTTTDAAAATAAATATAAAATGAAATATGAATCGAAAATCCATTGCAAATCCCTTGTAAATTTATGACGGATTTACGACGAATATAATACTAATTATTTTTTATTTTATAATATATCAAAAGATTCCGTCTCATATTGACGAGGGATTTGTGAAGCATATGATTTTAGTTACAGTTTATTTTTATAATTTATTAAAAGATTCCGTCGCAAATTTGCCACTACCTTTATAATTTACTAAAAGATTTGTGATGGATATAATTCTGAATTATATTGTGTTTTACTTTTATAAGTTTAGTTTAAATCCATTGAAAATTTATGACAGATAAAATACTAATTATATTTTATTTTTATAATTTACCAAAGATTTCGTCTCAAATTCATCGCAAATTTACAAGGGATTTGCGATGGATTAAGTATTAAATATATTTTATTTTTAAAATTTTCAAAAGCTTCTGTCGCAAATTAGTGAAGGATTTGCGATGAATTTATTACTAATTAAATTTTATTCTCTAGAATTTTCAAAAATTTTCATCGTAAATCCATCACAGAGTTGCAACGGATTGTTTTCTGTGTCAATGTTTTTTCTTTTATGAGAACTCGATAAAATTCGTGCCATATCCGTTGCAAATCAGTCATAAATTTGTGATTGATGTTTTCAAAAGTACTTTTCCAAGAGGCACATATCTATCGCAATTCATTGCAAATTTACTTCTTGCGACGAATTTGCCAGTTGGAAATTCACCTGTTCTTGCAGTGTCGTTACATATGATCTTACCTTCCTGGTAAGTTTTTCAATAATGTGAAGGTACTAAAGTTGGCGGATGAATTTAATGATGAAAACATCAAAGAATGACTCTTAATAATAAAGATCCTATTATATGCCCTAGGTTGAACGCCAATTAGGTTGAACGCCACTGAGTATAATAGAGTTAGTGGATATGCAAGTGCTCGTGCCCAATGAAGAATTTTTGAAGTAACTCATGAGGGCACCCTAAAAGAAAAAATGAGCATTTGTTATGGTTCTTGAACTGCTGCAAATAGTCCAACTATGCATAGTGGTTCTAGCCAAATTGCCAAAAAACAGTCCAATTATTTACGATGGTTTTACCAAAAAAGGATCTTGATTATCGAACCCACTCATCTATCGATAAAAAATGATGAACATTTAATTATGCATCAAACCTTATTCTATATGTATATGCAGGGGATCTCCCTATACATACACAAGCTTGTTTATGGCATGATATCATCACGTAGCCATAGCCACATATCAGCTGCGCTCAATATGTGGGACAAGATTTCTACTGGATCAGATCTTTTAGAAAGATTTTGGACCTTGCGAAAAGGACTCTAAGCCTTAACAAGCACGAGAGGAGAAAGGTTAGTACGTAACAGAAGTAGAAGCTTTGCCAGAAACAAGACGAGGAAATATAACAATGGCGACCTACTTTGATTAAAAAAAAAAAAAAAAAGGATTTACCAAGATTGAAGATCTTTCTAATATACTTTCCTACACACTTCATCAGCTACACACCTCAATCCACCAATCAAAAGTACGATATGTTATATAATCATTAGCTCTCAAATATCTCTTCTCATTTATCATAGGAATTATGATTAACTAATTATATACATAATATGTTATATATCAATATATACTTAGATTTGATTGAGTACTAAAGCAGAATAATGTATTAGAATATCCGGAGGCTGATTTGCAACAAACAAATGACTTTCTAGCATTGTTGCAAGAGTTCCAAGGCTTAAACTATTAAATACAGCCTTAAACTGCCGTTAAATAACTGGGTTTTTTATGGCATTTGGCAAAATTGCCGTAATAGTTTAACTATCATGGTGATTTCATGAAACCCGCATAAATAACGTAATTAATTTTGATATTTTTTTTTGTGGAATTGTCGTAAAGAGTGTCATTAATTCTTATTTTTTGTAAATAATATGACCTCTATATTGTTTGTGTGGATTACTTGCAGTAAAATTTTTATCTCAATTAATTGATTGGCTAGACAATGTTTTAGAATTATAAATTGATGTATCGAGATTTTATTATTCTTTGAATCATTATTTTATGGTATTACTCAATACTACCTAATATACTTGTTAGTATTTCTGAGATTGCAATAGTTTGGATTGGGCAAGAAAGTACTAACTATTCTTCCACCAAGCTCTCAATCAAAACATTGTCAGGCTCAAAATAGAAATAATCTTGTTCTGAAAGGAAAAAGAGGTGGAATGAGTAATTTATTCATTAAGTAARACAATCCCCTTAAGTGGGATTATACATGGTTGACTAATAACTCATTGAACAATTTTTAATTGTCCTTTACAACCTTTTACGAAGACATCAATATTTAATTTATATAAACTTAATTTAGCAATAGCGAGGAGTATACAAAAGGAATAGAAAATTAAATAAAAAAAGACAAAAGACAAAAGAATAGGGAAATTAAATTTAAAAAAAAGAATTTCAAAATTTAAACTTTAGAGAAAAGAAAAACTAAAATTTCAATTTTATAAAGGAAGAGAAAATATTCAAGGAGTAGATGATATGAAGTTACGTGTAATATAATAGTCAAATCACAACTTGCGAGTTAGATAAGTACCAAATCTAACAAGTTACATATGGCTTCATCCCATTCAACTGGGTATAATTTCTTGGCTGCCAATAAGTTAAACCTATCCATTATAAAGCTTTTCATGTTCAGGGGAGAAAAGAAAGAAAACAAAGAAAAGGGAAATGCGAGAAAGTTAAAGAAAACAAGAAAGGAGGCACATGAGCAGAAGGTGTGGGATGGTACAGCTAGCAAAGAAAACTTTAAAGCAATAAAGCATTCCATTAAGAAAAGAACATTAGTAAGGGCTCATTTGGATGGAGAGAAAGGGAAAGAATTGTAGAGAAAGAAATGGGTTCTCTTCTCTCCGAAAATTTCTCTTCAAAAGTGGAAAGAAAGGGAGAGAAGAGAAAGTGGGAAAAATTTTAAGAATTGTGGTTCCTTTTTTACCCCTAACATTTAGAAATAAAAATTCAAATTTCCTTTTGTATCCTCTTTCAGCATATTCCTATAGGTTTCAAACTTCCTCATTTCACTCATCCTTGCCACCGCGCTTGCTAAGAGAGCTGTGCAAATCTAGAGATTTCATCTTCATCTCAGCTTCTCCTTGACAACCCAACCAAAACCCTTAAGTTTCTCTCCTATTTCCTTCAAGAAAAAAAATGATTAATTTGTCTTCCATTACAACGATGCTTGTTCACCACTTGCATGTGTTTATAAGAAATTTTATTTTGTCTTTCTATTCTTGAAGTTTTTTGTGTTTTACAACTCCATTTTGAGTCTTTGGTGTCTTGGGGGTTAGGATCTGCTCAAATTTTTAAAATATTTTTATTTGAGTTTTTCTTTTTCTTAATTTTGTTCTTTCTTGTATGTGAATGTATAAAAAATCGAAATGGAAAATGATATGATTTCTCCTTTGTCTGACGTTTCCTGGATGATATGATATGTCCTTATGGGAGGGGTGTAAGATAAGGGGTTATTTTTTGTGGAGGACTGAGCATGTATTCTGTTGTTTAGTTAAGGTGTCGATTCTTTGATGTAAATTAATAGTTCAATAAATAAAAGTTTGGTTATGGTAGCAGAATCTGTTATCTGACTTTTCCTCCCATCTTCCTTAGGAAGTATGTTTCCCTCTATTCTTCCCTTTTAACGTATGCACTTGTAGTAATGTTCATTCATGTTCAGTGAATCATTTCTATAGACATGTCCCTAAAGATGTTGATGCAAATTCGAAGAGAAGGCTAAAATTGAAAGCCTCTTGCAAGATTTTAAGTTAAAGTTTTTATGTTGAAATGTAATTCTTTTGGTAGGAATTCTCCTCCTGTATACACATATTGCCATCTAGAYAATTCTATGATAATGCATTGATTCAGTTAAGCTTCAAGTAGTACAGGAACAAGAGCAGTCAGTAGAATAAAAAAAATGTAACCAAATATTCTGCATTGATATACTGATGTAAAAGTCTGCCTGTTGTAACAACAAAGGTCACTGGCTGATTTTATTTTATGGATTTTGTTGTCAGGTCATTGAAAATATTCCTGGGATGCTTGTATTCTCAGAAGAAGATGTGAATTTTTAAAAAGATATATGATTTCTGTTATGAAATTAGACAAGTAAACCAATATACTTCTTGTGAACTACCTAATCATGATTCCTATTGTAACATATACGCTATGGATAAAAAGAATAATCTTGTCATGAATTACACATCAACGAGGAATGCATGTGAAGAAGGAGCACTTGAAATGGAATGCACAAATGGGTGATGCATATGTTCAAACGCTATTGAATCAACACCATCAAGGATTTCAAGTTGATGAACATTTACAACTATGGTATATAGCAAAGCGATACAAGAGTTGAAGGAAAAATTTGATATAAACTTCACGTAGTAGCACTTGAAAAATTGGATAAAGACACTTAAAAGAACACTCCCACAAGTGCTATGACTTGTCTAGGAATGTAAGATAAGTGGTTTTGCTTGGAGTCCCTTGACAAGAATGTCTAGGAATGCAAGATTATGTGATTTTCTTGGAGTCCCTTAACAACAACTTGGAGTTTTGAATCGGAAATCTGTGATCAACTTTTAAGTGTAACARTGGTTGAAACACATTAAATTTTCTTTTCTTTTCTTCTTTACATATTATTGGAATTAACTAATTATTTCTCTTCATGTGTTTAGGAAAAATCTGAAGTTAAGAAATGGCAAAATAAAGTTTTCAACAGCTTTGACAGCCTGGAAGAACATTTTGCTAAAGATAGAGCAAATGGTGAATGTGTTGAAACAGCAAAGGAAAAATGTAAGCGATCGGTCAACTAACAAAATGTAGCAACCTTCGAAAGCATTGTTGACATTGACAATCTTATGTCTTGGAATGAGATTAGTCTGGAAGGGCGTGACTTTCAAACTAAGGAAGGTAATTTCGAAGTCCCAGAATATTGTGAAGAGAAAACTTGTTCTAAGAAAACTTCACAAGAAATCAAAAGTGTCAAATGATAAGATTTTAAAATATGCATTTGATAATGTTGCTCATGCGATAAGGGTAGGAAAAGATGTGTTCCAAAAATCTAGAATTCAGCTATATTTAGGGAAAGAAATTTTTACTGATTTGATTTCTATTAAATTTGAAGAAGATTTAACTGATGACTGTTATCTTTTTTTAACCCAAAATCTCGAGAAGTTGAGAGGATTCTTTGATTGTCCATCAGAAAGGGGCAAGAAAACTTCGAACAAAATGATAGTTGGTTGGTACTCTTGGAAGAAATTGATTGTGCAAGTTATCTTTGGATGGTGGAACTTTATTTTTGGGAGACAGAAGTGTATAGGGGAAACGTTTTTTGGAACACTTGATTAGGAGACAGAAATGTATAGCGAACACTAGTTAGAGGCAAGATGAATTGAAAAGAATGCTTTTGATGCATTCTAGATTTATTTTGTTATTTGACATTATCCGATATATGTCTAGTATATGAGACTTTTTTTTTTGATGAATTGAAAATCAGGTATTTTCCAGTTGTTTCTCTTTTTCAAAGGGTCCTATGTCTATTTCTGGCATTTTATAGGTTTTCTACTCATGAAATACTCTTTCCTTTTTTTTTTTTTTGGTCCAAATAATTATTTGAAAAGAGAACTTCCTTTGCTAGTAGTCTGAGCAGTAGCTAATGCGATGCTCTAGACTTCTATGTTTCACAAGATAAACAGTAATGATGCTTTTCTACATTGATTTCAATAGTAATATGTAATGTTCTTGCTAGCAATCCTCTTCTTAAAATATATACATTCTTTTAATAAATTTATTTTAAATAAATGATCTAAATAATTAAGTAGTTCTAGAATTGGTCCAAATCATGTTTTCACATTGCAAGTGTGGGGTGCCTAGGTAGGATATAAAAATATTTTATTCTCAAACTCTTCTTTTAATTTCTCTTTTAACTCTCCATACAAAAGAAATGAAATGAAAAAATGCAGAATTGTAAATGTATCCTATGAGTAAGTCCCTTCTTTTCCCTTCTCCTGACTCCCAAAAAAAAGATCCTTTCTCTTCTTTTCTCTCCTAAATTCCTTGATGAAAGTTTTAAACTTTCTCTTGTCTCCCTTTCTCTTCTATTCTCTTCTCTTCTCTTCTCTCCAATTAAAACTCCCCTACTAAGCCTAATCAATTGCAAAATGGGGACCAATTCAAAGTAATTGCTGATTTTTTATTGACGAGCTACACCAATTATACCTATTAAAGCAACTAAAAGATAGTAGCAACACGGGTTTCAAGAGCAAAAGGAAAAAGTCCCGCCAAGGCACTTATTGGTTACCACGTTTTGGAGATAACATACATATGAAAAATAAAAAGGAAAAATATACAAGCCAAGAAAATTATTGATCAAAACCATTATCATCAAATAATAGATTRAATAAAAGTTCATAAAAAATCGAACAAATTAAATTTTGGACCATGATCTAAATTTAGGTTTAGTTGTACTCCTATTAGGTCGGGCACACAAACCGAATTCTAGCATTTGTCCATGTTAGATGGATGAGCATGGATATATACCACTTATTGATGTAGGATGGAATTCGATAAGTTGAATATCAAGTTAGACCTTAAAGTCTTTATCGCTTTTTAGACTATTTTTTTAGTAATTTTTGAATTTATTTTTATTATATTAATAAAGGCTTTTGTAGTAATTCTTATCAAATTAGGAGATTTATTTATATTTTATTAGTTAGGTTTTAGTATAACACCCCCGATTAGAAACTATCCTAAYCTGGGAATGTCACCAATAACATTCATATATATTGTGGAAATTAGAAAAAATAAAAATCTTGGATATTATAATACAAAGGGTTTACAAAAACATTCAGCAGAATTTCCTCTATAATATCAACATATTCTCTCTGTATACAATCAGAAAATTTCACACCAAATATTTCTAATACTCCACATATAATGAAATTACTTCAAACCCCAATAATATAATTTACCAACAAAATACTTATAAATTTAAAATCCAGCCAAAGCTTTTGAAAGAATAAATATAGAGTGAATAAAAATTTAAGCATTCAACAAGTTCATAAATCAATAGAAAATCTAATTAACATAAATGACGATTGCGTATCAAAGTCTGCTCCCAAACGATCTCTACATACCCTCTGGCTAATTATCACTTAAAACGTAAAATAAGAAAATACGGGGTGAGCTATTAATCTCAGTAAGTAAATCTCATGGATAAATGCAAGTATAATGCACTATATGTCATGATGTTCAAAAATTCACTTTGTCAAAATTTTCTAAAAAATTCCCTTTTCAAATCGTGAGCTCACTTGGTTTAACGCCTAACTATTAAGCTCTACAGTGGACAGTTATTTTTTGGAAACCAATCACATTCTACCGATAGAAATGCAAAGCGGTTAACAATAATTAATCTTTTCCTTTCACTTTCACCTCAAAAGAGGTGAACATTGCATACATTTCTACCTACAAAAGGGTTAAGCTGGGTGCGTCGGTCCCTCACGCCCCATTTTCCACTCGCACCGTTCATGGTATAAGCTTTACACCCGTTTTCAAATTCCTTATGTTTGAAAAACGTTAGACATTAAAAATCACATTTTTCCAAACTTCATACTTTAAAACATTTGCTTTTATGGATGTATGATTATGCCCAATGTAGAGAATAGTGCAAAATAATGCAAACTTCATACTTTAAAACATTTTCTTTCATGGATGTATGATTATGCCCATGCTAGAGAATGGTGCAAAATAATGCAAACTACATACTCATGATCATGGACCACATGAGCTCTTAACTTTAAAATTTCGAACATGTCAACCAATAGTAAATCACACAATTGAAATAACACCATGGATCACATCACATAATAAAATTCAATTAATACAATAATACACATGCACCACAACAAATGAAGATGTGGAATTTTACTTATATGCTTCAATATCAACTATGGGTTCACATTCAATTAATAAGAGAAATCAAATTATCAATGCCATATACATACATCATAACTAATGAGGATGTGAAAATTCACTTACTTCAATATAAACCATGAACTCACATCCAATTTACATAGAGAGATTCAATCATAATAACAATACACTTGCATCATAATTAATGAAAATGTCAGAATTTACTTACTTCAGTAAACTGACACTCAATTCACATAGAGATATTCAATCATATATAAAAAAAAAAAAAATACACTTGCATCATAACTAATGAGAATGTCGGAATTTACTTACCTCAAGTCCTTGGTAAATTTGGTTACTTTTAAATCATTACCGGAGTGCCTTGGTAGCCCACAACGTCAATGTGTCAAAAGTATCCTAATATTATTACACAAAGAATATTTATTTGAAATTTACTTAACAATATTATATTCATTTAACCCAAGTGTTCACTATTAATACATTCATCATTTATCCTATAGGTGACATTAACCAATAATTTTTTAATTTAAATTTCATGTCAAAAATAATTGAACTACTAATAGTATAAATTGATTTCATAACTTCTAATCGTTCTTAAAACAACAATAATAATCATAATCAAAATATACAATACTTTRTAGTACAAACCATAAATTTCACACTAAATTATATTCCAATATATTTTTAGAATTATATGCCTCTTTTACTTAATTGAACTAACTTAAATTCAACAACAGGTTATGTAGAAATATATTTTATAATTTTTCCATGATTATCAATATAAAACCCAGGCTATTCRGTTAATTTAAACTACGAAACTAAAGATTCACCTTGAATCCCAAACCCTAGATGTAGCAACGAGTTTAAGGCGTAATGGTGTCAATCGCGCTCTAGAAAAGGATGCATTCCGATAGCGAACAGTAGCCCTTGCCGTGCAAGTGCTGCGCGCGTGCAACTTGTTCAAGGAAAGGCACACGGTGCCTGGTCACTTAGTCATCTGGTCGTCTCAGGCACACTGTTCCTGCATATCTATTTCTGATCAACTTTTGGTGATGAAATCCGACAAGTAGCAACCGAGCAGCAATAGGTGGCGAACATGAGAACAAGACGAGATCGACATCGACGTGTGCAGTGGAGGARGGATGACGCTCGGCACAAGACGCACGCGGATTTGTGATAATGACAAGTCACGCTTGAGCGGCGTGAAGCAGACGATCAAGATAAAACGACAGGACTATTTGACGAGATCTGGACGCATTGTAATTGGTTCAGCGATTTGGATGGCTCTCAATGAGCAAGGAGGACCGCTGCAACAATCCCGTCGAACAGCGATGGTTGCACAGCGATGGCARGGGGGGAAAAGAGAGAGAGAGAAGAGAGCGAGAAGGGAGGGGGAGGGAGAGGAGAGGTTGGCGACAGGCAACGTCAAGGATGGCAGAGGGAGGTGGCGGCAGGGGTAGGGAAGAAGATGAACAGTCATCTTCTAAGTAAATCAGTTTTTTTTTTTTTTTTAACTAACTTAACCTTAACCAAAATTCCTTCTTAGTCCATTCTTATTCCTTAACCAACTAAGTCCAACTAAATTAAGATCTATTAGTTTTCTTCTGACCGAAATTGAACTCTAAATCTGATTTTAGGTTTAAATAAGAAGAGAACGGATTCTAATGTGGTCAAGCCTAAATTAATTAACTAAAAATTTTAATTAAATTAAACTAATAAAATTTCACATTTAAGTAGATATACTCACACAATAATGTACAAATAAAAATTCAATTACAAAATAATAATTTATTTCTAATTGGCACATTGAACATTACGACCTCCAAGTCCATCTGCTACAAAATAATCAAACCACTAATAATCATGAATATAATTGAATTAGCTGATTAGAATATAACTTATATAACTATATAAAGTTCGTAGAACAGAAAATAAATCTCAGGTATTACATTTAGGGTAAGTCTTATAGGACTAGAATTTGTGTTTTTCATAACTAAGGGACATTTATACTTGTAGTTTTTAATTTGGGTCAATTATTATCAAGGAAATTCAAGACTTTCTCTCAATGTTTTGCTAGTGGATTCGGTGATTTCTGGTAGATTTCAATTTATTTCTTTTAGGTTTATCGCTAGTAAACCCACTACTTTTTCGATTGCGATAGGTGGTCGTAGCAGGTTTTTCCTATTTCTTTTATTCACAATGATAACAATGGGCGATAAGATGAATGATGCACACATCCAATTACAAGAGCGGATTTGGACACTTTTGTTGCTTAGATAACCTCCATGACCGCCACAATGATCAACGGTCCAATAGCGAATCTTAGAAGATTGCTTGAAAAAGAATATGTTAGGGCTCAAGGTAATAGAGGAGGTGCTAAAGATTCTTATTTTGAGAAGAAAATTAAGCAACTTGAACCTCAAGGTTAGCTGATCAAGATTTTAGATTTAAGTTTGATATTTCATACTTTTTGAACTTACGAAGATGTGAAGGAATATGTTTTACCTCATGGTGGAGTTTTTGAATCAATCACGCAAAGTGCCGATATCAATTGAAGACAACATGCACGGGGTGATTGATGCGGATTTAGAAAATGACGATGAGATTTATGCTGGTAGCAACAACGACAACCACAACTATAGCTTGGATAGTGAGAGAGGCTGCACCTTTGATTCTAGTTCCAATGCTGATTATGGATTTTCCTAGAAACCATTCATCTCTAACAATCAAGGTAAGCGGAAAAAATATAGAATCTCGAAGGAAGAAGATGTATTGAAAGCTGGTGGAATTTCGATAATGGAGGTAAGGAATTATAGGGTTGATAAGACCTATAAAGGGCATGCCAAAATATTGTTATTTTTGTGGAATTATCATAAAATTGCTATGCCTCCTTTATAACTTCCTAGAGGAACCATAATTACGAAGGGGAGAGTTTTATGATCTTATTTAATAATAAACATGAGATCGTAAGAGAAGCAGATGAGGCTAAGTTAGAGGTAATGAATATGAAGTATAAAGTTGCAATTGACGAAAACAAGAGAGTTAAGGTGCAAAAAAAGATCAACAATAATACTTATGTTATTAAACCTCCGGATTCTATAGGTATTTCTAACACCTTTAATGTTTCTGGTATACAAGAGCCCCATGGAGATGCAGGATTTTATTCTATAGAGAATTTGAGGTCGAGGTCTTTGGAAGTGGAGGAGACTTATGTAAGACAGAATTTGAGGAATTGAACATCAAGTTTTGGTTTAAAGTCTTTATCACTTTTTAGACTTTTTCTTAGTGATTTTTTGAATTTGTTTCTATTCTAATTTGGCTTTAGTAGTGATTTTTATCAAATAAGGAGATTTATTTATATTTTATTAGTTGAGTTTTAGGGTAATTCTTATAGGACTATAATTTGTATTTTTTTTATATTTAAGGGACACTTACTTGTAGTTCCTAATTCAGTCAATTATTAATAATAAAATTCTATATTTTATCTCAATTTTATACGGGTGGATTGTGGTGATTTATGACGGATTCTATTTTTGTTCTTAAACTTTATCGCTTGTAAACCCATTATCTTTTAATTATGTCACTTATTCACTTTCTAGATGCACTCCTTATTATCAGCCCAAGCCCTTAAAATGTGCAAGTTAAGTAAAAAGTGACCTAAAATATCTAAGTAGAGGGCAAACTTCATTCTTCTAATCTTGACTGATCGTGCTAACTCACTTCTTGTTGAGATAAAAATATTGGCATTCTGTTCAAACTTCTACCAATCGAGGGTGTCATCGGCTATCGCCAATCATGTTTCAATGGATGGCACTGTTGAGCCRTTCACATCCTCGGAAGTCTACCAAATCCAGCAAATGCTCTCATTAATCTGTTATGTTATTGAATCGTCTGAATCGGCTAAGCTTTAGATGCCAACATAAGCACTTTGGCATCTTCGTTATATGCAGTATAACACTTGATTAAAACAACATCACCTTTGAATTGATTAGCGGGCATATGCTATTTTACTAATTGATCATTTAAGCTAATTTATGTAGTAAAGATTCAAAGCTGCTTCAATGGACTCCAAGGTATGAACTCTTGTTTATAGTAAGAGGAGCCTTATGAACTCTTGTTTATAGTAAGAGGAGCCTTACCTGTATTCTCGATAATCTGATCATAGTACATGTTAAATCGTTATTGAGTTTGATATTTGTATTTGAAGATAGTCTGTACTTTATAAAGAGTTTGGAATCACTATTGAACAAGTGTACTATATCTAGATAGAATTATCTTGATTGTGTGAATGGCCTTTTGTGCCTTGAAAGCACTTCACGTACAGAGGAGACTCGTTTATTTTGACCTCTCAATTAGTCCCAAAAAATATACAACAATCTCATTTAAGTCCTTGTTTTTCAAATTAAATTTGATTTCTTATTTGTTAAATAAAAAATCACAATTAGATCATTATGTCCAATCGATTATAGTCAAAGTAGAAAATATATGCAAGAAAGTTTAAGAAAAAAATAAAGAAAATTTAGTGAGGGGACTTGGAGAGACAAGTGAATCTGAACAAATTTTGATGGTAGAAATAAAGTAATTAATATTTACTATTCATTATAAATTAAAATAGCGATGAGGTTATACTTTCTCTTAGTTGCTAAATTACTAATATATTCTTATTTGTTTCTTAAATTTTAATCTATGTCCATTTTATTTTATCATTTTTCTTCTTAATTTGAATGTAACAAATTTAATAGAATAATCTAATTGCGATATTTTAATTGCACGTTTTGAAAAACAAAGCCCTTCATTATTATTCTGCAACAATTTTAGAAACAAAATCGAAATTAACCCCTCAATTAATTATAACTTACAATTAACATAATAATTTGATTTTTTAAATGGAAATTGCATATTAGAGAAAATGATTTCTAAATAAAATCTTACGGTGCATACAACCCACTTGAAACAACTATGATTCTCTACTTAAATTGTTGTCATAATTAAACAAATGGCTGCCAGTTAAAGAAATTTAAAAGCATTTTCAATCAAATYCTTACTAAGGGCCAAGGCTCGGGTCAGCCATTTGTATTATTCTAAAAGTATGAATAAAAGAAAACACAATTCCAACCAAATTTTCCTTTATACAACAATTGAATAACTATACAAATGAAAGATAGATATCACTTCTCATATCTTTTTATTGTACTAAACAACAACTAACTTCATGAATATTGGAATAGCAATCATTTAAAATGTAGAGATTGAACTGATCATTTCTCATATCATGTTGTTGTTCCTCAATCTTCCAAGCAAAAGCCTGGAGAGTCGAGACAACCATACATCATCATCATCCTCAGAAAAGGAATATCTCCAAAAGCCCAAGGGATCTCTTCGAGACAAGGACATGAGCCTAATACAAGTTTCTCAAGGCTGGGAAGGTGCTCACTGGAGGCATACCATCTAGTACATTTAAAACATGCTAGTTTTCAGAATTTGAGTTTTTGAAATTCTCCTTCTCTCATGTACCATTCATCCCCGTCAAACCTTGTATGTATTCATTTGAGAACCTCAAGATTGGGCAATTCTCCAATAACTGAAAGTTGATTCCATGATAGGAAAAGATCTAAGAGGGACAACTTTTTTAGGCTCAAAGGCAGAAGGACAGATGGATATATAGGACCAGATATCTTGAGATCCTCGAGAAGATGCAGAAAGTCTAGAACTCCAACACCATTGGCATTCTCTAAACATCATCACAGGATTGTGAAAATTTGAATTTCAACTTTTTCAGATTGGGCAGCTTCCTCATAATCTTTCGACCTTCTTGCCAAGCCTCTCGGCACAATTAAAAACAAGGGTTGAAAGTGTGGTTAAACCATCTAACCTGGAACAATTCTCTAAAGAATCATGACAGGAAAAAGTAGCACCCATGGGTTATACTTGAATATGCCTCAAGTTTTCCATATTCAAAATAGTTCCTGGTAATTTAACTTCATACAAAAAATCTCCATAAATAAGAAATGTTTCCAATTTCTTGAGGTTTTCTATTCCTCTTGGGATACTTGAAGCCTTCATGGACATGGACAAATACCTTAAATGAACCAGTWGAGTAATGGTGACAAATTCTTCAAATTTAATTTCATGATTCTCAAATTCCAACACTCTAAGAAGTCTAAATTTGAAGAAAACATCATCACCGCACAGTTCATTGTAAGATACTCCACCGTAATACACAAATCTAGAGTTGGATATGAAGAAAACCACCACGGAAGACCTTTGACACAGAGTGCTGAATGTGTTGAATGAACACCATTACCTGATTCAAAAAGCAATAAAGAGCGAAATCGTGAATCCAAACGCCCCCTTTTGACTGGAAGAACTTCCCCACTATTAGAATGAATGCATAGGCGATATTGCTTGTGCACCTCAAAATCAGTAAGAGTAGAAAGCGGATGACAATTATTTATCTTCAAAAGAAAGCTTTCTTCTTTTGCCCTCTTGGTGCAAAAATCATGTATTAAATCATGGATTCTACACGTTTTTACTCCACCATTAGAACTTCTTTTAGCAATCATCACGAGACTTCTATCAATTAGATCCCACAACTAATTCCCGGCCTCTTGTTCTTGAGTAAGTAGGCCTACTTTTGGTTGTACAAATCCTTCGGCCATCCATAAGCGCACCAACTTCCATACTGGAATTTCACCATCTTCTGGAAATGCTCCAAAGTAAAGGAAGCAAGGTTTCAAATAATTTGGTAAGTGCCCGTACTCGAGTTCCAATATCCCCAGGTGTTGTTCTCTCGGATACTCAACTTCATGTGAACTCAATACTTTTGCAAATTGTTCCCAAGATTCTTTTGCTCTTTCTATTGTTTTGAGAAGTCTAGAATTCAAAACCACTGTAAGAGGTAAGCATTTGCAATTCTCTGCGATTTTTTCTGCAACTGAAAGAATTTCTGGAGGGCATMATATTTCTTCCTCAAAAACCCTGACTAGCAACAGTTTCAAACTCTCCTCATTTGAAAGATGACGAAGAGCATGAGGAATAGTACTAGCTTGCCTAGCAACACCTTGATTTCTTGTGGTGAATATAATTCTGCTCCCATTGCCATCATTAGRGAAACAGTGATTAAGATCATTCCATGCGTCATTATTCCATATATCGTCGATGACGATGAGGCACTTCTTTCCTTTCAAGCCTTGGTAGAGTCTCATCTCATTATCATTCTTTTTACGATCCTCTATAGTTTTGGATGAATTTGATGTAAAATTTCAAGCAGTAATTTGTCCTTACTATAAACCTGAGACAGCGAACACCAGGTACGGGCATGAAAGTTCATGGTCACTGAAGGATCCGTGAACAACGAATTAGCAAAAATGGTTTTACCAAGTTCAGGCATGTCAAAAAATTGAAATTATAGTTTAACCGTTTAAATCCTCCTAGAATATGCTCTATCATTTTATTCGCCTCATCTTCGAACCCACCATTTGTGGGGCATCTTTAACTTTTCTTTTCTGCACCACATTGTCAATACTTGGAGCATTATCTTTCGGTGATACGAGTGCCAAGCTCTGGCCACTGTTATGGTCAACAATGTCATTCATAATGGTTTTAAGCCCTTTCCTGTTATGCCGAAGTTCTTCGGCGAGATTGATCAGTCTGATCTTTTGATACCTGGAACAACTCCAAATGGAGATGAATTAATAAAATATGCAGCTTGTTATGCGATATCTTTATAATGTGTCAAGACAACTTTCAATTTTTCATTATCATTCTGAAGCTTAGAATATCCACCAAAGTCATCTCTTACTGCCACTAATTCTTCGTAAACAATGTCAATCTGACTCTTCAACCGTTCAATTGGAGATGATTTGCTGTCTAGCCTCTCATCGATATTCTTTAGGATAAAATCAATATATCCCACTTCATTAGTCTTAGGAAAGTTCAATTGTCATGATCTTGGAAAGCTGAGATAGTTGAACTCACTCTCCACCTGCTCAATCTTATCCAGTAGACCTCCATACAATTCCAAGAATGTGGATTGATTCTTCTTACTGCAAATACAAGAATAAATAAAGCATCCTGCTTGAATGGTCAACTCTTGTATTTTGAACATGAAATTATCTGATTTTCCATCTAAATCATGCAATGGCAGATCCATGAGATAGAATCTGAGGGAACTCAGATCTTGATGGAGAAATTTAATTTGATCATTAGCAACAGACTCAAGATTAGCTTTTTCCGACACTAGCTCCAGTAGATTGTCAACGAGAGAATAAAAGAAGCGCAGAATGCATTCATTATCTATCATTGCAAGATTAGGAATTTCTCGCCTAATACCTTCCACAGCCCGAAGAATAATCTCTCCAAGATCAGGATGACGAAGAGATTGAAGCTTGTCTACCAGATCATAAACCTCTCGTGTGATTGCATATTCCATGTATGATTCCATCTCCTTGCCCACTCGAAGGAAGTGAAATAGATAAGCTGCGTTGACCGCYACAGCTTGAACGAAAGGGTTGAGATCTTGAGATAAAAAGTATTCAATGTAAAATTGTGATATAAAACAAATAAGATTCCTCAGAAATCTCAACTCCTCCTGAAGGGCTAAAACATGGGGTTGCACAAGACCAAGAATACCAGCTTCAGAGCTTAATATGTCTTTCAGATCCTCATGAAGTAAGTTAACGAAACTTACCACATCTCTATCATTCTCGAAAGTGTCGGACGTTGCAGAGTTGAAAGCAACAGAATACATCTCTTTCATTTCTGGCTCGATAAAACACAGTTTTTCCGAATCCCGAAGAACGAGTTTTGAAGCTGTTAGAAACGTTCTCGCATCTCCATCTCTGGAAATGCTAATGGAAGCCGACCCAGATTGCGGGTACTCCTGGATCGCATTTTCGTGTACAAAAGCTTCATGTTCAATATTCCATTTTGAGATCAAAATGTTCATCTTCCTCTTACTCTGTTTGCAAGATCAAGGATTTTTKCTTTTATCTTGTTGCATAAGTAGGTAGAGGAAAGCAGAAGAAATATAAAAATGTACATTATGTTTGATTAAGTTAATATCGTATAAAATAATGCTGGCCGGCAAATGTCCGGTTTACCAAAACTTCCCCATTTCCATACAACCAGCTGTCCACCTCGTAGACGATAATGTAGTAAATAATTGGGTTATAAAATAAWGTATACAGCACCACCCCTTGTACGTCCCCAGAACCAATATATTCTTGCCAACTTATTTTGAATTTATTTTTTAACAAAGTAATTTCAAATGGCAAATGAATCGAATCTTAATACAGCACCACTCATGAGACGTTTCAATTTATAAAAGTGTAAGCTTTTCTAGGATGAAAGTGTCTTTTTTTAATGAGAAGAAATATGCATTAAGTAGTCATAGAAAATATTTGTATTGAAAGAGATGCATAGGGTGGAGAATGGTGGAGGATGATTTATAATCTTGACTTTGAAATGTTGCTGTTCTTGTAAGGGTAAATAGATATTGAATACCATATAACTTTGGTTGGATTCAAGTTTAAAATGTCTATATTTGAAGAGATTAGAGTTTGTTGTTCTATGTTCTGGTTTTTAAACTTTTCTATCAGATCAAGTAGAAATTGAAAACAGATCGGGCTTACCCAAGCTCAGCCCGGCCTTTTACATATTTGGCCATCACCAGCAAGGGAAAGTAACGTAGCACATTGGGTATAAGCTTTGCCAAGCCAACGGTCCGGTCATGTTCTGATTTTCCAAAAAAGATAAAATTCGTGCAAGCATGGACTGCAAGCCCAATGGCTATCTCGCTATATATTGGTCCCTTTTTTTTTAAAAAAAAAATTATTTAAAATTACTAAACTGCCCTAATGGCTATTTTGAGTTTTCCCATATAAATATCCCCTATATACCTCTCAATCCAATGGTATGTGACTCTGGCAATCGAATTCGTCACAGAGTAGCATAAGCAAATACTCGTAAATAGTTGTGCAATTTGAAGTCACAGTTGAAAGACATTCCCCAATATTTCTAATCATTTTAGTGACAAAAAAATATTAATTTTCCTTTTTTAGAATAATATTAATTTTTTGGATTAGCTTTAATTTTTTAATATTTATTGTGTTTCTTTTTTTATTTTTTGGCACTAAGCCCCTTCACTATTTAATTTTATTATTTTGATTATGAAAAAATTGGTAGGGGTCATGTCAAACCTCATCACTTCAAGGTGGTTTTTCTTTCCCTAAAACTTTTGATCTCCTTATACTTTGATTTAATATTCAAATTTATTTTTAACTTATGAGATTTAATTTTTGTCACATAAAATAAATGTATAAAATATGTCAATATAATTTTCATTGCCCTTGCTATAATTAACAAACTCTTAAAATATCTAAATTGATATAAAAAATGATATTGAAAACCAAAAAAAAAAAAAAAAAGTTTAAAAAATAAAGGACCTCTTGTTAAATTTTCTTTCGTAGGAAATGGCTGAAACCATCATGTTCCTATAAAACTTTTTATTCTTTAATGACTCCGCACATCACTATGAATCATGACAAACGGATGAGATGGTTTATATGAGAGATTAAGATATTGGTGTGTTTAGCTAATTGGCAAATTTCACAACTGAAAGACTTTGGAATTTTTTTGATAAACATAAAAGGACCATTAAAGATAATAGTGTTAAACTAATAATCTAAAGAGATAATAGAGAAAATAAAGATTCAAATTTTATTGAAATAGTTATAATCTGATAAAATATAATGTGTTATAAGTACTCATCCAAAGAGTTTATTAATCGCCTACCAAACTACCAAAGCGGATCAAATCAGTGAATCCTAATCAAACTTTAATACAAGTCAAACCATAAGTAGTCAATTAACTCGTAATATGCTTACCACCCATCCTCAAATCTATAATATCTTTAACACACTATCCTCAAACTCAAGATGATGCAATCATCAAGAATTTGCCAACAATGAAAACTAGATACTGCCAATAACGAAAGCTAAATATTGTCAAACAATCTGCTATCCAAACAACATAAACAAAAACTATCATCTACAAGAGGTCTGCCCTACAAAAGAAAGCGATGTCCACCCCTCTAGAAGAAAGCAAGGTCTGCCATCACAAAGGTGTAATACCTCGGGATAATTTTTACACATTAATGAATAGTATGTGATTTAACTATGCTTGTTATTTAGTCTTTTAATTAATTAGATTCGAATGGTCGTGGTAATTCGGTGTTTAATACATCCTTGGGTAATTTAGATTGAGCTGATGGAACCATTTATATTTTTATTTATCTGTTTGGGTTGGCTACATTAAGGCGGTTCAAAAAGATTAAGTAGTGAAACGAGTCAATGATGGGTTAGCMYAAGTCCCATATATACACCTTTCACCGACACCCTAAAATTAGTCTTATGTTAGACATTGACCCCAAAAATACCCTATACCTTATTCTATGAAGCTAAGGAAGAAGGAAATGAAGTTAGGAAGGGAAAAACACCTAGGACAACCTTAAGAATCATTGGAGAACAGAATCATTGTGGCTAAATGTAAGCCTTACCCTTGCTTAAAATTAAATGATGCTTTATGTAGAGTTTAATCGATAACTTCGAGGTTAGAAACTTGTTTTTATGGAGCTTTTGTTAATTAAGGTTAGAGGGAAGATGTTCTTCCAAGTATGATTAGGTGTTGATCTATATATATATATATATATGTGTGTGTGTGTGTGTGTTGAGATGAATTGTATGGAGTGAAATGAACATAAGATAGTCAAAAGGGAAATTTAGATTCAATAAGTTACTGTTATTTTGCCTATGAAATTCATGATTATTAGGTTTACACGTATACATGGACGAAAAGGATCATTTTTTACTCCATCTGTATCAAATTAGGTGTTCTTTGGGCACTCACAGACACAGGCATGGACGTATGCATGGACGGAACTTATTGTTCATGTGCACTTACTGAGCTAAGGATGCAGAGTAGCGTCTGTAGGTAGCATACTCTACCCATTTTTGAGAAAATGACAAATTTTAGGGACTTTCAAGGTTAAAATGTTTCCTAATAGGTTCGTAAGAGGACGCCTTAGAGTTTTACAATTTAGAAGATCTTTTTTAGTGTGTTTCCGTTATTTTGAGCTAGGAAGCGGACCTTTTGACGTTGATGACAGCTAAGGAACTCAATCATTAATTGTAACCAAGCTTAAGCCCTTAAGCATTTCAAGTAGGTGAACTCCCAAATCCTCATCAATTATGGTGTATGTCTATAGTGAACTTAATATGTGGCTGTTATGATCGAATTGCTCTTATAAGAATTGAGTGTGAGTTTATGGTTGATTTTTAAGTATGTAAGTGAACTTCCACATCTTTATCCCTTGTGGTGTATGATTTTTGTATATGAATGTGTAAGAGTACTATGACTGAGTTTGTTTATATGTAAAGTGCTATAAATGTTATGTTTGTTTTGAACCATGTGAATTCCTATTTGTTTAAGCTATGAAACGAGAAGTGCATTGTTTTATGCTATATCGTACATACATGAACAATGACTCGTAAGTTATGACACGTTGCATATTCATGATAATTGTAAGGAAAATGTTTTCAAGGTAATGTGTAAATGAGTTTTATAAAGCATGTATGTAGCAGCCCCAGATCAAAAACTTTCCTATTCCGGGAATGTCACGGACTTAAATCTCATATATTTAAAATTTCGGCGAAAGCTTTTGAAGACAAACGAATAAAATTTAAACGTTCAACAAGTTCATAAATAAATARAAAATTTAATTAACAGAACGACTCTTGGATATCAAAGTCTGCTTCCAAATGATCTCCACACACCATCTGGTTAGTCATCACCTAAAACGTAAAGTAAGAAAATATAGAATGAGCTACTAAGCTCAATAAGTAAATTCCATGCATGAATGCATGTGTCGTGCACTATATGTCATGAAGTTCAGAAATTCACTTTGCTAAAACTTTCCAAAAATTTCCTTTTCAAATCATGAGAACTTTCTAAAAAATTTCCTTTTCATCAAAACATTCCAAACATTTCTATTTCATAAAATCGTGAGCTCACTTGGTGTAACACCTTGCCATTAAGCTTACAGTGGGCCATTATTCTTTCGAAGCTRGTCACATTTTCTACTGATAGGACCGCAAAGCGGTTTACATTACTTTAACTTTTCCTTTCGCTTTTCACCTCGCAAAAGGTGAACATTACTTGCTTTCCTACCCTACAAAAGGGTTAGGTTGTGTGCACTGGTCYCYCATGCCCCATTTTYCACTCACATCTTTCACGGCTTAGGCTTTACACCTCTTTTTCAAAATCCTTAACATTTGAAAATCATTCATCATAAAAATAACATCTTTCCAAACTTTATTCCTCAAAACATTTACTTTTCCAATTTCATTCCTCAAAACATTTCCTTTCTTGAATGTATGATTATGTCCATAATAGAAATGCTACAACTAACTGCATCTACATGGCCATGGGCGCGCCACCACTCCAACTCTTAAGTTAAACTTTCCAACATGTCATCAAGTCATGAAAAAATCCACATACTTGAGGTAAACACTATAACATATCAATCATAAAAAGCAATTCTATTATGACATGAATCCACATTCAATTCACATAGAGATTCTCCAATGAAAGTAACAATTCACACATAATCATAACTTAATAAGAATGTGTGATTTTACTTACATACTTTAATATCCATTATGAATCACATTCAATTCACATAGAGATAACAATCATAATAAAAACTTGCAATCACAAACTAATGAAAAAGTCAAAATTACTTCTCGTAGTCTTTAGTAAATTTGTTTACTTTTAAGGTCGCTAGCGGGTTCCTTGGTTGCCCACAACGTCAATGTGCCATAGTGTCCTAAATA
>MEJB01000044.1:581206-609201 GCA_001752375.1 Rhazya stricta
TTTTTGTGTATATTAAAGAGTATAACATCGGGAGATTGTTATTGTAATAGCATATCGATTAGGGTCTTGATATAATATTAGTACTATATATATACCTTACCATTAATTTTTAGTTAATTATAAAAAGTGTGTGTGTGATGTTGTATAAAGTTGAGATCATTAGTCATCGCGATGTGAAATGAATAGATCAGTATAATAAAGGAAATTTATAATAGTAAAATCATGTTATCTTTCCCAAAAATATAGATTTATTATTTTTATAAAATATAAATGAAGAGATATATGTTGTAAATCATCTGGTAGTCAAATTGAGGGGTGTTACTTTTGGGGAATATCATAGGAAAAGGCAATCGCGGCGAGTAATGGAAAGTACAGAGCAAAATTATGTTATACGCGACATCTAAAAAGGAGCATATGAGGGGATGAGCGTCTAGGGTTAGGTGAGAATAACATCAATACCCTATATTTTGAGAAAATGGAAAATGTTAGGATTGTAAGAGTTAAAAAAGTTTTTACTATAGTTTATTAAGATGGACGCATATAGCCAGCTTCATTATCACTTCTTAGAGATCTTTTTTAGAGTGTGTTTCCGATATTATTAAAGGATAGGAATTACGATACATTTTTTAGTTGGAGTGGAAGATAAGGAATAAATTTCATTAATTGTAATAAAGGATTTCAAACGATTAAGATATTTCAAGCAGTGCGGTGAAGATCAATAATCGCTCATCATTATTGTTTGTATGTATATAGTACCCGAAATTATAATGTGGCCTGTTATGATCGAATTGCTTTATATAGATTCAGAACTGAAGATTTGAGTGGTGTGATTTTTAAGTATGTAAGTGAACTGCTACCATGCTTTCACGAATTGTGGTGTATGCGATTTTGGTACCTATGAACCTTGCTAATGATACATGATGAGTTTTGTTACTATGCATCACACCCCCATTTGTGATATAAATTCACTGTTTCGCTTCTAAAATACCAGCATAATTCTTCTTACTGAACTGATTAGTTTAAGGCCCTATGAACACATCACCGCACCCCGCAAGACCCTCCGCACCTTCCGTTATTTATCTATGCTATGATGCAGTAATGCCCCATCATGAAGAATGACGCCTGCGTTAAGTTATTTAGCATGACACGTTGGCATTATTCATGATAATTTAAGCAGCGAAAATGCGTTTCTCAGAGGTAAGTTGTGTTAAATTTGGGACGGTTTTTATAAGGGCATGGTAAGCCGTCAGAAGAGAAATTCCCCCACTATTACCCAGCACCGCCGAAATAGGATCGTAAAAATTTACTATTCGTGGAATTTGGCTAAGGCGGAGAAAGTAAAATCTTCTCTAGTATATATATAAAAATCACTTCGAAATTCGGCAAAGCTATTAGAACAAATAGAAATGTAATAAAACGCTCAATGCAGGAGATCTCATAATAAAATACCACACAAATCAATAAAGGCAGTAACAAGATCTCTTCTTGGAGATATAAAATAAAATTACCAGTCTGCTTAAAATACTGATGGCTAACCACACAACTGCTGGTTTAAGCCTTCCATTTGAGCACCGGTATATAAAACGTATAAGGTGGAAGGAAGAAGTATTAGAATTGTTTTATAAAGGTGCATGGCTTAAGCGATCAAAATTAAGGGTAAACTTTACACGCTCGATGCAATCCTGGGGCAACTGGTGTGATAACCACGCTGCCGTAGAGCTATATGGATTTAAATGCACTGACCCGAGAAATCCACCGATCTAAACCTATTGATAAGATTTTGAAACGTTATGAAGGAATGTATCCGTTTTGTCAGTCATAGTTATAGTAGAATCTGTGTCTAAAAAATCATTTTAAAACAAAAATTAAAACAGTTCTAATCTCATTAAATCGAGTCGAGCTCGACTTGGTGTAACACTTGAATTAAGCTTAGGTGGGGCACATATATTTCTCCTCGCCGAAGCGTATGTCACTATTCTCCTTCTAGACCCTGATACCGGCAGCTTGCATAATTAAGGTTAATTTTTCCTTTTCGGCTATCTTCAGGAGGGGGAAATCTTTATGGGAGTCTTGCAAAAAGCGTGAATAATTTAGTTGGCTTTGCTATACAGCCTGGGAAGAAAACACCCCTTAAAAGAAAGGTTTACGCGTTTGCGGTTTAGTGTCCGAACATCCCAAGCGTCTCCCCATCCCTCGTCGCGCCATCCTCTCTCCCAGCCTCACATCTCTTTCAGTTTTACAAAGCTTAAATACCCAGCAAAGCTTAGGTCATTTAACCCTCATAGTTTTAATGAGAACATATTGTAAATTTGAAACTCCGATAATCATGCATTAACAATATTTATAGATCTTTCGCAATAACCCTCTGTATTTCCTCACAAAATTTACTAATTAAAAATTTAGATATAGCTCTAAATAAGCATCCTCACTCCATCTTTTGCTTAAGAGTTGTATTGACTCGTCTACATAAGTAAACATTGTAAAACTGACCTTCAAACTACATGATCATGGACTCATATGAATATATCTTAAGGGTAAAATAATTGCGCAATATGGTAGTTCCACCAATTAGGTCCGAATATAATCAGGCATACTTTTCATCGCAGACAAATATAATGCTATCAATAAAAGCAATATAAGTTATGAAATCCGATTACTAATTTGCAATCAGATAGAAGATTGCTCAATGAAAGTAACAATTGCAAACATATGCATCGAAGATAATAAGAATGTGGTGATTTACTTACATACCTCATTCCATTATGGAATGTAAGCATTCATCTCAGCATAGACGATAGCATGATAATAAAACACTTGCATCACAACTAAATGAAAGTCAAAATTACTCTAATCGTAGTGCTTTTTAGTAAATTTGTTTTAGCTTTTAAGGTAGCTACGGGTCCTTTGGTTGCACACCACGTGAATGTGCCATTAGTGCACGTAACTGAACTATTATAAAACTCACTCCATCCTGAAACTGTTTTAGCACATTCTCCTCTCTCCCGCTATCCTCCTACCAAACCTTATATTTTACATACTATAGCGTCTATTAAGGCCAATAACATATTGCTAGTATCCATGCATAAAAATGCCGAACTAATATATCTACAATTTAATTTAATAGATTTTAATTTTGCTTCTTAAAATAGAAATAATACGCATACGTCAATCAAAATGTGGGATTATTTTTGATCAAAATCCTAAATTTGGCATCCTAAATTATTATTCCAACATATTTTCGATAATCATATCCTCCCTCTAACTTGAATTTCATTAAAAACATTATCATATTTTTTCTAATTATTATTATATAAATACAAAACTTAGGCGCATTCGGTTAATTTAAATCAAGAAACTAAGGATTTCACCTCGAAATTCCAAACCTTAGGTGTGGTATCAAGTCTAAGATGTAAATGGCGTCAATCAATGCTCGGAAAGAAATATGGTTCGGGCGGCGTGCGAAAAAGCGGTCCTCTTAGTCGTGGCACGTGCTACGTGGCACGCAATTGGCTCAAGCGGAACAGTGGATGGTGCCTCGTCGCCTGGGCGCCTTAGTCATTCGGTTGCCTGAGAGTCTGGCACACCTGGTCGCGCAAACAATGATAAGAAGAGAGGAGATAGAGTGGCGTCCGACACCGGTAGAGAAGAGGGGAGAGAGAGAGAGAGAGAGAGAGAGGGAAAGGCCGGTGTCGGTGAGGGTAGAGGGAGGAAGGCAGCGGCGGTGAGGGGGTTAAGCTTTATATTTAAGGAAGAAGATGAAAAATCATCTTCTTCAGGTCATATATATATATATATATATGAAAGCTAATTTAACCCTAAGCCAACTAAAATTAAAATCTATTAGTTTTCTTCTGGCTCAAAACTGAACTTTGAATTCGATTTTGGATTTGGATTAGAAGAGAACGAACTCTAACGGATCAACCTTAAATTAATTAACTAAATATTTTTAATTAAATTAAACTRATAAAATCTTTCATTTAAATAGATATACTCACACAAAAATGCATAAATAAATAACCAGTCACAGAAATAATAATTTATTTCTAATTGACATATCGAACATTACAACCTCCAAGTCCTTCCGCTGCAAAACACTTAAAATAACTAATAATCATGAATATAATCTAATTTGTGGATTATAATATAAATTATATAATTATATAAAGTTCGTAAAAATGAAAAATAAATCTCGGGTATTACAATGTATCCCCAATTTTAAGAAAGTAAAAGGTGTATGTATAAGCTATGAAAGGTGTAATTGGGAAATGGGGCTTGTGGATTGGCACACTTGACCTAGCTCTCTCTGAGAGTGAAATGTAATGATAATGTTGGTCTCTTTGCAAGGTGAAAAGGGAAGAGTAATGTAATGTAAACCGCTTAGTGGTACTACCAGTAGGAATGTGACTTGGTTCCAAATAACAACTGCTCACTGCAGAGCTTAATGGCAAGACGATACACCAAGTGAGTTTACATTTATAATGGAATGTAAGTTTTGAAAAGTTAAACGAACAAGAGATATAATTTTGGAAGGATTTTATATAATAGCATTCATGGAAGGAGTTTTGCTTAAAGAGTTTTATAGCTCAACCCTTTCCTTTTTTTTCATGTTTCAGGTGATGAAAGTTAGGTGATTCGAGAAGACTCCTTGGGGGCAGACTCAGACCCCGACAATGCCTACATTTAAGAATCGTTCATTTGTCAAATCTTAATGTTTAAGGCACTATAGTTCTAAGAAGTTATGTTTTAAATAAACCATGAATTTTTTTTTGAACTGCAATGGTATTTTAATTCTTTTTTGAAAGTTATTTTTTTGAAAATGAATCTTTCCATTATAAAGTTTTTTAGATTTTTTTTTTTTTACTTTCGCATACATGAATGGTGAATGCTAACATCCTTAAGTTATAGTAGTTCCTTAACCTGGGTTGTTACATTTTAGGTCCCTTGGAGATTATGTATTTTGAAAGGAATCTTTTCTTTCTCAAAGTTTAAAATTATTTCTTTATTTCCGTATCTATGAAAGGATGAATGTTAACATCCTTAGGTTAGGGCAAATTCTAACTGGGATGACAGAAGAGGTTTACCCTTACAGAAGAAGAGATCTGCCAAACGATTTCCYATATGAAAAACAATCTGCTATCCAAATAACAATCAACCATCGAAAAGCATTCTGCCATACAAAAACACCATCCATCTAAACAAAACCTTCCATCTAAAAGGTCATCAACTCCTCCATATGGGACTACCAAAAGTACTAGTCTATTTTGCCAAAATAAGTAATTTTAAAAGATAATTAAAGAAGTCAATCTGATTAGACAAACAATCATATGAACACAAAAAGTGTGGAGGAAACAATTTGATCAACAAAGAAGGTAAACAAACCAATAATCTGAAAAGAGAAGAAAATTTTAATCAACAAAGGAGGATGACTAAAGAAACCTACAAACACTAAACAATCTTAACATCAATCTTGATCAAAGTTATGAGGATTCCCATGCAAACTATTGATTTTTGAAACTTGAAGAACCAAAACCAGAATTCCAACATCTTTAACATGCTTAGTTACCATGTTAAAATAATAATCTAAAGACATAATAAAGAAGACAATAGAGAAAAGAAGATTAAGGTTTTATTGAAACAACATAATATGATATATTATAATATCTTACAAAGGACCCATCCAAGGAGCCTATTTATAGGCTACCAAACTGCCAAACTAAATCTTAATCAAATACTACAAATGACAATACCAAATCCTAATCAAACTCTAGCACAGACCAAATAATAAACAATTAATAACTCTGTAATATCTTTTAACATCCATCTTCAAATCTACAATATTTTTAACAAATATCTCGCCTTGAGTTTGTGCCGGTGACAAGAAAAGGTTTCTATTCTTCCATGATTGTTTCTAGTTGGTAACGCTTCCGAGTTGGAGGTCATTTCAGATGAAGAGGTTTGTCTTTCAATAGCCATGCCATATTTTGCCATGGAAGAATTATGTTTTTGAAGGCGGTTGATAAAATGAAGAATTCTAAGAGATAGTCCACTAAAAATAGAACAAAATTAATTGAAATTCAAAAGACTATTATTTATTATGGAGAAAAGATATTACCAGAATTAAATGAAATTAAAAAGTCATTTAAAGAAAAAGATAATCCTATAATAATAAAGTAGATGATACTATAATAAATTATTTACTAAATATTAAAATCCCAGAAGGATATAAAGGTGATAATCTAAAATGGTAGATTCAGATTACGATAATTTTGACATAGATAATTTAATAATTAAAGTAGGAGATTTAGATTTAAATGAAGTTTTCAATACTTTTATTAATTTAAAACCTCATCCATTACTAAAGAAGAAATAAATTGGAATCCAAATATGAACGATATACCTAGCACTAGTAGTAGGACCCCACCAATAAGGAGTGGATGGGATAAACCAGCTAGGGGATATACAGGAATAAGTTCTCTAAAATCTAAAGAAGCCCATACTCCTGTATAAAGCATGAGAAATGAACTGACAAATCCCTTTGGAATTTATTTAGACCTAGATTGTGTTAGTAATAAGCAATAGATAAATGGGAAACAGCTGCCCAAATAGCAGTTTCTGTTAATACAATGGACTATGATATTACTAAATACTTTATTGAAAGAAGTAGTTAATAAAGTATTAAGATTTTGGCAACATTTAAGCGATGATGCTAGAAATATGATATTTAACACTGATGATAATATTTCAAATTTAATATCTAAAGCCATAGAGGCATTAAGGTTGGAATTTGCAGGAGAAAGAAAATTGATAAAAGATCCAACCACGATAAATAAATAAAATTTTGCACTTCTTAGGTTACAATTATATGATATGTACAAAATAGAAAGATATATTTGTATATTTCAAGGCTATTACTATCATATTTATAATAGAGTTGCAAACACTCAAAGTTATTTGCCTATATTCTATAATAAGATTTCAGACCCTTGGGGAAAGAAACTAATAGATACATAAAACCTAGGAAGAATAGATATATTTGGAAAAAGGATTACTCATCTAAAAGATAAAATAAGCAAACGGTGTGGAGATGCTATGTTAGCTAAACTAAAGAAAGGATTAAGAAAAAAAGTTTCTTTATGTTGTGACAATACTAAGATGCCATTTATGGTAGGATGCGATAGCCCATAATACTATAATAAGATAAAAAGAAAATACAAAAAGAGAAAAACCTTTAGAAAGAAGTATTTTAAGAAATGAAAAGCAAGATTTTTTAAGAAGAAATATATAAAAAGACTAAAAAAAACCTTCTTATAAAAGAAAAAATGATAAAAAGGACCCAAAAATTTTGTAAAAATGTTATGATTGCCATGAGATAGGACATTATGCTAATAGATGCCCTAAAACATTTGAGAAAAATAAAAAGAAAATAGAAATTGATGATGATATTAAAACCTTAATAGAAAAAKGTGATTTATACATGTAAATAATTTTGAAGATATAGATTCAAATGAAAGCATTTTTATATTTATACAAACTGATACAGATTATATTTCGCCTTCTGGAGATGAATAATCAAGAGATAACTGAAGTTAGTTCCTCATAACTTGTAATAGATAATACTCAAGAATATCAAGATGAGTATAAACAAGAGATATTAATAGATAAAAGAAAATTAAGCCATATTTGATAGGAAAACTCTTCCATATGCAATTATTCAGGATTCAAGATAAATTTAATTGAAAAGTTTGGGACAAATCCTAGAAAATATCATTTATTTTTTGGACAGAAAATAGAAATTGATGATGATATTAAAACCTTAATAGATGAAGGTGATTTATACATGTAAATAATTTTCAAGATATAGATTCAAATGAAAGCATTTTTATATTTATACATACTGATACATATTATATTTCGTCTTCTGGAGATGAATAATCAAGAGATAACTGAAGCTAGTTCCTCATAACTTGTAATAGATAATACCCAAGAATATTAAGGTGAGTATAAACAAGAAATATTAATAGATAAAAGAAAATTAAGCCATATTTGATAGGAAAACTCTTCCTTATGCAATTATTCAGGATTCAAGATAAATTTAATTGAAAAGTTTGGGATAAATCCTAGAAAATATCATTTATTTTCTAGACTAAATATACAAGAAAAGGCTTTAGAAGTGAGTTTAACTTCTCATTGAAAAATGATACCTTTATTATCTAAAAAAGATATTGAAGATAAATTAAATAAGATTAAACCAGAAATTAGAAATACCCTTGGAAATCAACATTTAAAGAGCGTCTAGATACATTTATTGATTTAGCTATAATGGATAATAGAATCCAAAATAGAGAAGAAGCTTGTTTAGGAATTTTACGAGGAAATTTACAATGTAGAAGTTAAAAATTCAATATTTATCCTCGAATTTTCTATCATCTTCAAGGTAAAGATTTTGATAAAACCCTAAGCCTATTACAAGATTTTAAAAGAAAAGCATTTTTCCATCAATATAATAGATCTTATTCGATTACTTATATAATTTCTTATGCAATATCTAATGCGTATAATTTAGATTGTTTTGAAACAAGAGATACAAAAGAATTTTTTATTTATTTAATGAGGTAATTCTAATACAAACACCTAGTTTACCTAGGATACAGGAAATAGAGGAAGTTCCTTTACAATTAGATTTACAACCTAAACCTTTAGTGATAACTGAAAAACACCCCCAAAATTATCATTTACTGATACAGGAGTCTATAGTAAACCTCCTAAAAATCTATTTCTAACAGATATAATTTACCCTTAATAACAAAAAATGATTCTTTAAGAAATTAAAAGATAAATGGAGAATATTTTGACGGTATGAAATTCTCTGCAGTAAATATTCTCATAGATACAGGGGCTAATGGAAATTACATTAATCATAAATTATGTCATAATTTACAAAGATATAAACTCCAAGATCTGCATCAATATACTAATTTTAATGGAGAAATACATAAGATAGATGAAGCTATTGAAACTATATTAAGATTTGAAAATGAAACTATTCTAGTAAGATTATTAATAGAAAATGAAGGTTACAACRGTGCTTTAAAAATAATACTAGGAATAACCTTCTTGGATAATGTACAACCATATCAGATGACTCTATATAGACTTAAAATAACATATAATAATAAAATAATCTATGTGCCTAGATGACAAGACCGTATATTCCGATTGGAGTTACGTATAAAGCCTATAAGGCAAAATACCTTGCAGCCTATATTGATAATGGCGCAAGAGTATGCTTATGTAAAGCAGACTGTTCTCCTACAATATATCATCAAGATTTACATCCAATTAGAGGAAGAGATATTTCACACCATGTTATCTAGTTCAATAAAGGAATTAGACAACCGATAATTATACTAGGATCAATTTTAATTAAGTGTCCTCCATTTTATTTGTATAACACTAGAACTGATATTTTACTTGGAAATAATAATCTTCAGTTATTTCACAATGTAACATTTGGTACGACATTAAACTAAATTATTTTTAAAACACCCTCTGGGCATCTTATAGTAGTCATATGAATTAAGAAAGCCTATAGAAAACAATTTCCTATAGCCTTTAAATCGTGCATAACTCAGCGTGGTGATATAGTATATAAAGAAAAATCAATTTTTCCAAAAGGAATCCCTTTGTTACAGTATCACTTTAAACAACTTTTGTCATTATTGAACCAAAATTAATGATAAATTAAAATTATGTTATTCAGATAACCCTTTTGCAATTTTGGGATAAAAATCATATTGAAGGTAAATTAGAAATGAAAGATAAAAATAAAATTATTAGGGTAACACCTATAAGATATAATCCTGAATACCAACAGGAATTTAGAAAACAGATTAAAGAATACTAGATAAAAACTTAATTCGATCTAGTAAATCTCCTTATAGTTCACCTGCCTTTATGGTAAAAACCATATAAAGATAGTCAAAAATAAAGATAGAATGGTTATTAACTATAAAAAGTGAAATGATAATACAATATTTGATGGATACTTTCTCCTTTGTAAACAAAGCCTGATAAATTGGACTAGATATAAGAAAATATTTTCCAAATTTGATTGCAAAAGTGGACTTTAAAAAATTAAAATACATCGATTTAGTATCCCATATACTGCCTTTTCAACCCTACAAGGACAGTACAAATATTAGTTATGTTCTTTGGATTAAAGAATACACCACAGATATTTCAAAAATAAATGGATAATATCTTTAAAGACTATGAGTTTATTTATGTTTATGTTGATGATATATAAGTCTCGTTCGATGATATTACTTTTCATTAAAAGTATTTAGATACCTTTGCTGATTTGTACCTACAAAATGGATTAGATTATATATCTAAGAAAAAGGTGAAACTGTTACAAGATGAGATAGAATTTTTTGGTATGAAGATAGATAGGAAAGGAATAAAATTAAAGAGTCATATAGTATAAAATATTTCTGTTTTTCCAGATAAACTACAAGATAAAAAACAAGTACAAATTTTCTCAAGTACTTTGAAACAGATGCCTCTGAACATTATTGGAGTGAAGTATTAAAAAAGATAGATTATAATACAAACAAATAAAAAATTGGAGAAAGTCTATGTAGATATTGTTCAGGAACTTTACTAACCCAAGAATTCGATATCATATAAATAAAATAGAACTATTGGTTGTAGTAAAAAGTTGTTGAAAACTTTAGTACTTTCTACCACCAAAAGATTTTTATTAAGAACAAATAATACTCATATAAAAGTATTTATTCAGAATAATTTAACTTCTAAAACCAGAGTATAAATGATTTATTAGATGGCAGACACTTTTGTCTGAATATTCCTTTGATATTGAAATTATTAAATCTGATAAATATTTTAGCAGATTTCTTCACTAGATATGGCTGAGTTCATGAAGAAAGTACTTGAATTACAAAAAGATTTGGAAAAGCAGATAGTCTCTATTAAGGATAATATTTATGATATTATTGATATCTCTAATCTTCCTGACATAGCAAGAGAGGTTGCAAATTTACTTATTCAGAGTGTAAAATGATAAATGCCAAGACTGGGAACTGTGAAATAGCTAACAAGATGATTCAAGATTATTATAGTAAGACTGAATTTGAGAAGGTAGATAACTCTTCTTTTGTGGAAGAAAAAACTTAACGTCTCGAGCAAGATGGTTCTAAAACTGCTTATGAGGATATTTTGCTAAGAACCCAAAAAGGTCTAAAAATCAATAGCAAAAGAAATCCTACTGATACTCTACTGCCCGCAGTAGAATACCAAAGTTYGATAATGAAAGAGTTATATGCTCTTCATAATATAGATTCTCAATACATTAATTATTCAGGGATGTATCCTCGAATTAATTATTTACAAGGCTCTTTGCATAAAGAGATTTGATATTAGTATGATTTTGGAGCCATTAACTCGATATATATTAGCTCTCCTGATTTCCCTATATCAAAGCATTACCCCACTTGATTCTAGATGGAGTTCGTGATTGTTATCTTGACAATCCCACTATCAGTCCAAAAGCTGTTCTTGTTTTAAAATTCTTATCTACAGGACCCAATTATTAGCAAGAAGAAAGATATCATGCGTACCATTTTATGCAGTTAGCCACCATAGAGCAACCATGATCAATATGTGGCTTTTTTTATCAATCTAAGTATTGCACAAGTTTTATTTTGAGTAGAGGACATATATCCTAGTCTATAATGCCAAGGCATATCAACAATAGTATGTGAATTACATATATTAGCAAAACGAAAAGAATCATCAGTTTTAAAAGGTAAAGTAAGCCTGCTGAACTAGAGTTCAAGCTATGAGAAACTTGAAATTGAAAAACTTAGTGAGATTAGTAAAGGCTTGAATTTTCTAGCTAATCCAATCATTTGTCAACTCCTGAAATCTTGAAAAATACTGCAAATTTGTAAGGTTGTTGACCGAGAAAAGATTGAAAGGAAATCCAAACACATATATATAAGACATCTTCAAGGATTAGATATTCAAAAAGCATGACAACGTCCTTGAAAAAGTCTCAAACTCTGATTATTCTAATCTTATATAGTTGTAATAAAAGGAGCATGATCAATATTATCCTCATTAGAAACTATTGAATAAGTGTACACAACCAACAATAGTCTAATTTAAATTCACCCTTGGTTTATTCCAACCATTTATAACCATGCTAATATCCATGCTTCATATATCACTTCTCCATACATTGCACCTTTTCCTAACAATGAAAACTGGGTCATCCTCTACCAAAATTATTAAAAGAATTTACAAGAATAATAAATTGTTGTTGAACAGTAGTACCGATTCCCCTACCTGCATAATTAGCAATATAGGAAGCAAGATTAAACTGTTGTGTTGAATTAGCATAGTGCAACTTTGACTGGCCATAATTTGAAGCGAGCCTAACTCTAGATACCTAGGTATAATTCATTTGACATTTTTGTTGTCATAGCCATAGAAAATGTTGCATTAACTAGAGCCAAAGGCTTTATCAAGACAATTTGAATCTTTAAAGGAGAAAATTTCCCATTAATACTAGTATAATAACCTGATCTATTTCGACATAATTCTGCACCAAGGTCAAAGCAACATATTTTCATTTAAGTGTACAAGGACAAGGATGACTAGTCTCAAATTCATTATATCATCCTACAGAACTTTCAATGAAGCGTAGAAGTCAGCAGCATATTGTGATACTTGTTTTAAACATGCAATTCTTCATCTGATAATTTGAAAGAGCTACCTCGTGTAAATCATCTATCATGCAAATATTTTCAAATTTCATAATGCACTCTGAACTATCAAATTTCATCTACCATAATATTGCATTTTTTTCCCAACAGGGAAACATCACATTTGTTTGATCAGGAATAGAGATTGTGTCATCAACAAAAGCAGATTTATTGTACAATATTAACGCTAGTCTCATTTCTCTTCTTTAAGGGTGGAACTGTATTGAGATGGCTCATGAGAGACTTGTGATTCGATTCAATATTTGACTAATGAGCTTAACTCTTGAGCTAAATGAGCAATACATGATTCGGCTCATTTGAAATATAAGTCGAATTTGAGCTAAGTAGAGTTCGGCTCGTTTGGCTTATGGCCTGGCTCTATATAAATAAATAAAATATATATATATATATATATAAAAGGACTTAGTTGGAAATTTAGAAGACTAATAGACTTCTACACTTATAGAAGAATTATCAAGTTTTGAAAAATATTCAAACTTCATTAAGTCACTAGTGTAAGAATCATGATGCTCGTATTCACGTTTTTCATTGGCTTCTATTCAGAGGTGGACAGACCATACAAATTAGGGGTAACAATTAATATTGACAAAATAAAAACTTCATAAAAATATATATAATATTTCATTACAACTGTTCCTTGCGTGTCTTCATACATTGATAATGTTATTTGATACTATCGAAATAAATCTTTCTTAATAAATGCAATCAAACTATCATTCAACCACTGATCTCCAATTCAACTGCACAAGCAACTCTTGACATAAATTGTTGCAAAAAACACTCTCTCAGCTGTAGAGGTAGTCACTGAAAGAATTAAAGCCAATGTCAAAAGTTTGTATAGTAATGGAAAAACTTGATGCTTGTTTTTTGTAAATAACTTATGTGAGCTCTTCAAGACCCAGAAATCCTTGAAATTCTTCACTCATTCGCATGTCAAGAATATATATATATATATATCTATCAAGTTGATCATCAAGTTCCAAAATATTTCCTACATCAAAATCCAATGGATAGTCAAATCAATTTGTTCTTGTCAAAACCAACAAATGAATTATTTGGACACAAACATGCAACACAAATGAGTTGGTAACTATTTACCTCCAAAAAATGATTATTGAATTCTTGGACTTGCATATCAATGCAGGCATAAAACATTTCAACTCGATGATGCAAATTTGTCACCTTCTCACACCTCGAATGACTATAGATATAAACATCTCATCCACGTCGAGAATATTGATATTGTGATATCCACATACTAATAGAAAAATCTCAATAAAAGAATCTCATACTTCATCCCTCAAGCTTTGGGGTTGTAATTTACTATAATTTATCAATTTCATAGCACTAACAATATCTTGATCTTTTCTTTATAACGCTTTAGACAATTAATTTGAAATTCCCATGATCTTCTTCATGAGATGTAAATCAAATGCAAAGTCAAACTTTAAAAACAATTCTAGTAAAATACATGCATCACGTCTTATTCTGGTACTTATACTATTAGTGCCAATCATCTCAATAACTTCAACAACAGATGAAAAACATGGTCATCTAATTAATTAAACATCCATTGTGAGAGCCCCAACGTGTATCACCAAAATGCTTAAGACTAGTTTCTCGATTGAGACCCTGCACACTTGGTATTTCACCGACATTAGTGCTTCAAAAATTTTAAGTCTATGTTTCTCTCGAAGAAGATCACTCCATTTTGCCAAACCTCCAACAACATTGACCAATCTATGTACCAAAATAAATAATATTTCAATCTTTGGATGTTTTTGTGCCACAACTACAAGAGCTAATTGTAGTTGATGAGCAAATCAATGAATGTAGTGAGCATTAGATTTTCTTTCAGTATAAGTGTTTTCAGCCCATTATACTCGCTTTGCATATTACTCGATCCATCATATCCTTGATCTCTTAAGTGAGATAATTGATCAATTGCAACCTAAAGAGATAGCAGTGGTACTCTATACATGATTGATACCAACAAAATGCTACAATGCCCGCCCATTCTTCACATAATGAAATCTTACCGACATTGGCTCTTTCATCRATATGTCACAAGATTCATCAATAGGAACAAAAAACAAACCATTACTAATATGTTTAATAATCACATTTAGAACTATAAAAGCAATGGCACTCACAATATCTTTTTGAACCCGTTTCAGGATCATTCTTAAAAGCTACCGATTTAATTTCAACATTATGATCACATAACCAATGCAAAAGCTCAAGAAAGTTACATTGATTGATCGACTCCACAGATTCATCATGTCCAAGAAAGGCCATCCCTTGTCGTAGGAGAAATCAAATACAATCAATAGATGCATTCAACTAAATATGATAGTCATTTCGGGCTTGATTCGATTGCCTAGCATGACAAAGTTGGATGTTATGTCCCAAATCCTTGAAAGATTCATACATAATTTGAGCCCGATTGCGTGCACTACTTGATTTTACAACGTGTATTTTAATGAGTTCTTTCCTTTTCCAATTTAAGAACCCACTACTAACAAATGGACCCACATACCTCACTAAAAAAATAACAGTATAAACAAAATACAACATCGTTTGCTATACTATACTCCAACCAACTCGAATGCTCATCATACCATGACACACAAAATCATCTATCTTTATTATCCATTCTTGTGACTAAAAATACATACTTTCAAGGTTGACAAGGACCCTTTTGAATATATTTACTCCAAATTAAATCCCAAACATTTGACATCATACTTCTGTATCGGGATTCTCAATCCAGGATCCAAAGGTAACTGTTCAACGTCAAATTGAGGTCTTTCATAAACTATTATCCCTAAAATTAAATGAACCATCTCAATTTTCATCCCTTTTATCTCTCAAATTCCTTTCACTAATTTCACTAATTTATTTCAAAGAACAAAACAAATATTTATGTTTTAACGAATTTTTCCATAACTAATACAAAAAGAAATGAGCATTTGCTCAATAGGTACTAAAATAGTCATATTTATCAATAACCACAAATTATTTCACCCATCTTATATCACATAATTATTAAAATTGGGACTAGTCAAGAATAGACACAATCTGACAATAACTAAACCATAACTTAAATACCATCATCATACCTAATATTTGAGAACATAAATCAAATTAATTCAGAGAAATACAACCGGAAAAATAAAATTGCACAATTACCCAAGGAAAATACATAAATCAGAGTATGATCAAAGTTACAAAACAATATATAAGCACAATTGCCAAAATCCTAGTTCATATAATAAGAAATTCATCGAGTGAAAGGTAAATACACCTATAAATAACCATAAGTAAAGTAAAAATCAAAGATAATAGGATTAATTTTGAACTTACTTGAACAGTGAAGCCCAAATCCTAATTAAATCCGAGGAAAGAAATTTGCATGTCTTTTTCTCCTACCTTTGCAACAAGGAAAAACAAATTAAGTCAAATGTCTACCTACAAAAAGAAAAGAAGAAAGAAATTAGAAAAGATGACTTTGAGAAAATATGTTGATACCTTTCGCTCAGAGTCTTTTTCAGTAAACTTCTCAACAACCGATTTTTTCTTATGTGTTGATAGCACAACATAATAAYCGAATGGCCGAYTGGTTTTAGTTTGCACATTGATGGCAACACCACTAATGGACAAGTTAATTGATTCAAGTTTAAGATTTGAGAGATGAGTATTCTAGGCACATGTGGACTTGGGAGTATTATGTGTAGAGGAGTATTGTGTCCCCCTCTGATTGTGGCTTTGCTTGTGACTTGTGAGTTGTCTTTTTTTTCTTTTTCTTTTTTTTTTTTTTGAATGTTAAGGTTTAACTGAAATGGGGATGTGGAAGTTCTCAAGTCTTACGTTTAAAGTAATAATAAAGAATTTTCATTAAAAAAAGTCAACCACCCTTAAACACCTCTAGATAAGGCTCACAAACGCTTTATATCAGACTTTATATTAAATAATAAACAATAAATTTAGAGAAGGCTCCTTGGACATGTGCCCCAGGAGGCTCCCTCAAGTCCACCTCTGCTTCCATTGGTTTTAGCTAGTATTACGATAATTAATATTATTTTTATTAATTGTGACATGATTTTCATTTCATAATTTATGTAGATATGAAAATTTTATTAAATTAAATTTTTATAATCTATTTAAATAATTAAAAGATCAATTTTAAATACTTCCATTAAATTGGAGTGACATGTGTAAAGGATGACAATGTTTAACCAATAAAAACTAAGGATGGAGCTCGACGAACCAAGTGATGCCATGTCGCTCCTAAATATGACTTCGACTAATCAAATCAATTCACTTTGTCTATAAATATATATCAAAGCACAAGAGGAAGGTCAAGAAATTAATATTGAGGACCATAAATTCATATTAAGAGAAGCTTAAAAGAAAGAGCACCAAATTTCTCTCCAAATCCCGAGATCAAGCTGCAAATCCCTCGGAATACATCAAAAAGTCTAAATCTTGAGACCAAACTACAAAGCCCTCGAAAGATTCCAAGGAATTCAAATCYTGAGATCAAGCTACGAAATCCCAAAAAACTCCCAAAGAGTATAAATCCCGAGATTAAGCTACAACGCCCTCGTAAAATTTCAAAGAGAAGAATCAACGAATTGAGTTTTTGCCACAAGAACATTTAAGAGATTGTAACACTTGTCCTATCAAGTTTATAAGATTAATACACCTATTTCGCATTTCTCTTATTTTATTATTATATTTTACAGACGAGAGATTCGTTAAACAATTTATATTGAATTACAATTATTATCTTTAGTTGATAAATGAGTCAAATTGTACTACTTGTGATCGATGTATGAGTTAAGCATAGGCCAAGAAATCTAATCGAATATGAGTTGAGCCAATTTTGAATGATTAGAGTTTGAGCTAGCTTTAGTTCAACTCATTTCCATCCCTATTATGCTCCTATTACTATAATTATGTACAGTAAAATGCGATTTTATGAACACCAACTTTCGGTTATGCTTCGAATGGAGATTATAGTGATTAGATGCTGCAGTTAGATCAAGACCAATCATACTCACAGGATCCTTATATCTAACCAACTAAACAAACAAATTGATGTAGAGAATGTAAGCGTTACATCGGTCTGAYACCATGTAGAAATTTATGGAATTTAAATAATTCAAGTAAGAGATTGAAGATGCATAGAAAGCATAAAATTAGGGAAAAATTGTAAATTCTCACTCATTGCAAAATGAATACATCATCAAAAACATGGGAATAACTACCAAATCAAGAGTCTTTTCTCCCTATTATTAGGCTTTCTTCTTCTCTACAATTAAGGTTTCTTTCTCCCCCGTTTTCTCAACGGGCTTTTGGTGGCGTTTTGATGGCTATTGACTAGGAGTAATCGATGCTAGTAAATAGAGTTAAGATACCATGAATCTGAGATCATCAATAATCTAAATGAATTTATGATAACATTGGCTAAAAAAAGAAAGTTAGTCCTGTCCCTGAAGAGGAGTTCACATAAGGCATTTAGGCATATGTCAATAATTGGATCGCAAAGGTGCACTCGAACAAGAAAGTGGTCCGCAAATCTTTCCGAGCAGTCATAGAAAGAGTCTGGAGGATTGAGGAACTAAGGATCAACGGTATTAGACAGAATACTTTGCAGCTCTTTTTTAAGGATGCAGCCATCATGAGGAGAATCATCAATGGCCACCCCTCTTGTAACCGTGGTTCCTTGGAGCCGACATAGTGAGGTGCTTGAACAAGAGCTTAATCTAAAATAACCTAAAAAATGTGTCAATTTAGTTATGGCTAATTTTTTAGAAGTTTAAGAACAACCCAATACATTTTTCACTATTAATGATCGTCTCATAACATTTCAAATTCCCTCAAATAAAATTAAAGGTTAGCAAATAGAAATAGATGAAATGTWTTTTGTGCAATTTATTCAAATAATGTAGTCTTACGAGTATAATGAATGCACAAAAGTAATGAGTGATTTATATAAACACTCTTTCTTAAATAAAATAAATTTTAGAAAATAGAGAGAGAGAGAGAGAGAGAGAGATGAAATGTTGTGTACAATCTATTTGGATAGTATATATTTTCAAGAACAATGAATGCAAAAAAGAATAAGTCATTGATACAAACTCTCTCTCTTTCTTAAACAAAATTAAGTTTTAGGAAATAAGGAGAGATGAAATGTTTTATACAATTAGCTAATACATGTAGATGCGAGAAAGTAAGGTTGCACGATGCAATGAATGATTTAGAGTGGTGTAATCCCTTTCCCAGATCTACATCCATAGCCTAAAACTGCAACGTTATAATTTCAAATTCCACTAGTCATATAGAATTTTCCTCAGCAATATGCGAATACGCAAAGGGCTTAACTATATATAGGCTTTACTTCGTCACATACACTTCATCCCTCAACTAAGGCTCAACCTCAAAAAGTTTTGATATATCCTGTACAACCATAGTATTCACACACTATCACTACAAGCTAACCCACAAGAACACACCTTGGCTCTTACAAATAAGGTTCACTCACTAAAGAGTTTTATGTCTCAACAATCTTGCCTCATACGGAGATTTTTTTTTAAGGTAGTAACCTAGATATGTTCCCCTTAAAATCAGTAGGAATTTTGGCATCTAAGCTTAATTTGGAAATATTTATTTTAGTCACTCAGATATTCAGCATTCTATAGATGAAGCTCAACTAGACGTTTCGCAAGAGAATAGCATGAAGAGTTTTTCAAAAATGAAGTTTGAAAAATATCAAGAAGTCTAAATTTCTGTGTTTTAGAATTTTGAAATAAATCTTCTCAAAATGATCAGGTGGGAAAACCATGTGTCATACTAACAGTAATGAATATGTCAATCACCATTTGCAAGTCTTGCGAAAGCAAAGAAAAAGAACTCACGATTTCAAAGAAGCAAGTAGTTTCCTTCATCATCCACTTAACAAAGTTCTTTAGAAGCAGGAACCACCTCTTTTAAAAAGAACCATGGATAGGAACACCACCAAAGATGTGTAGGTCCCAAAGCAAGATTAACATGCCAATCATAGTATGCAATGTATTCATTGAAGGACACAAAAGCTCACAAAAAAGCACGTATAATATTTTCATAGCGATCATATGTGAACAGAGATGCATACACGGTGTCATAAATTTTTGAACCACGAAGAATCTTCTTATGTTTTATAAAAACATCCTCAAACCATTTTTCCCTAATAATTTTGCATATAGGTGGCCTCGCCAAAATCAGAGGCTAGGGCATCCCAAAAAGTCTTGTCAAGGTTGCAGTCTGCAAAAGAAAAATAAAAGTTTTTTGAGCCCATCTTTGCATCATTAGTTGAAGACAACAACTGAACTTTTCGGGTTGATTTGACCAAAGACAAGTCAATTACTTCCTTAGTAGATATCAAATACCATCTAGGGATGTGAAATTTCGCCTCCACAGAAGGTAAACCTGTAGTAGATCCACAATGTCAATGCCGTCGAATGAACGTCTAAGGACAAAGGTTTAATTTGATATCCCCTATGATTGATCAAAATGAAGATATGTGGATTTGGTTCCCAAAATCCTTACTTCCATGATCGTCAAAATAGAAGATGTGGTCGTGGCTTGAAATCACAGCCCTTCCTCAATCTAAGTGGGTGGATGTGGTTGTGGCTTGAAATTAAAGCCCCTCCTTGCTCTAAATGAGTGTTCCCAGACTTCAGCTCGAACTCTATCCTTGCCTAAGAGCTCCAAGAAGATGGCTAAGTGGTTATGGCTGGAAACCRTAGCCTCTATCGCCCCAAGTGGTTGTCGTTGTTTGTAGGTACCTCAAAATTGTGAGACCTTCAAAGGATTGTCTCAAAAGAGAAATGGAGCATCAAGGGAAAAATATCTTAATCCATGCATTGGAATTGTTCAAAAAAGGAAAAAGAAGGAAGGATTATATGGATAAGGATCCAAAAGATGGGGCAGGTTTGACGATAAAAAAGAGGAACAAAAAAGAGAAGTTTGCGAAATGATCTATTATAAATAGAACCTAAATTTTTTGAAGACTTCAAAAAAATTAAGCATAGAGTTTACCAGATAAATGTATATTCTATCAATGGCGAGACCGAGTTTTCTATAATAGTACATGTTCTATCAATGATTAAAAAAAAAAAAAGTACTTTTAGGTTCCAAAAAATAAAAAAAAAAAAAGAAACAAAAAGGATAACTCAACTTCTTTCGAGTAAATCATAAAATAAGTCTCCCTATGTCATCTAAGTTATTAGCATAGTTAAAAAGAAATTTTTTCAAAAAAAACAGCAATAAAGGAAAGCAAAAACAAAAGAAAGACAAACATGTTTTGGCCACATAAAAAAAAGCCTCTAAATCTCATGGTGCATGGATGTTGACTACTTAACTTGATGGATAATAGAAGAATGGAAGATAGCAAAAGCAACTAACAAAATAAATAAATATATAAAAATTTAAAATTGCTTGTTGTTTGTGTAATTGGAGTTTAAAAAAAAAAAGGGAGAAAATAAGAGGGGAAAAAAGTTGTTGTTGTCTTGTAATCATGCTTGAATTAAGAGGAAAAAAGACAGAGAAATAAAAAAAAAAAAAAATCTTTTACATGGTAGACATCATACATGATTGGAAAGGGAGAAACGTGACTAAAGAAAACAGAGGAGTAAGATTACATTGACTTAACTACTTGTGCTTGGTTAAGAGCCAAAAGTGACACGCAAACATTGCATGGATGAAACACCACAAAATTGAAGAGAATCAACATGTGGATTTTCTTTTTCTATCTATTGACATATAACAAAAATTAGGCATTCAATCTAAAAACAAATATGGCAATCTACTCTACTAAAGCATGGAAATTGGATGTCGACATGGATGCTAAGATACACATAGATCTTATGTAATACAAGTTGGATTAGGGTTCGGAGATCCTTTCCTTTATCCTTGTAAGAACACAGTATATCAAGTTGAGATTCATCAAGGTTAGCTCAAATGAGAGGTTTGACTTTAACTTTATCTCAAATACCTAGACATTAGTATTTCCATGAAGGACGTCAAACCTCCTTCTAGTTAAGAGAGTAAGAGATATCTACATTAGTCGATTACCTTAACTATTTATTAGTATAAAAAAGGGCCGCATAGACTATTCATGAGGTATACTAATCAACGAGCTACTGATTAGCTAATGCTACTAAAGCTACGGCTAGATGTACTATTGGCTTAACTGGCTCTAAACTTTCTCACCCAATGATAAGAGGAAACTTTAAGTATTCGTTTACATTTAGAACTTTCTCGGTTTTACTGATCAGCACTTTATTTTGGCCGAGGCACTTATGTATTTTGAGGCATCAATATATGTGTTGTATTTGTTTTCATTATTTCGTAGTCACAAATTTTTCTAGCTTTGGAGTTTCCAAGCACCAATTGTGTCTACAGATTGGAATGTTAAATCAGACTTAACTTAATGTTAAATGAACCCTTGAGTAAACAAGCCTGACAAATTGGTGATGTGTAATGTAGCGCAACAAAAGAGAAGTTTGGATTTTATTTTTTCAAGACACTTTTGAAGTGTGTCTTGTGAACAAGTCCCAATGGGCAATTTGGAAATTTTACCAAATTAAATATTATCATCGACCTTGGCAAATTTGATGCATTGTCAAATGCAGTGTCGACCGACATGTGTAAAGAATGACAAGATTTGACCAATTAAAATCAAAGAAGTAGCTTGGCCATCAAACGACAACACATCACTCTGCGTGAGGCTCGACCAATCAAAATATTTTGATTATCATATAAAAGTTTCAAATGCAGAGATAATACCTGCAACATTCAAATTGGCCTTTTCCACATAGTTATATGCCTATAAGATGCAGAGGTTAGAAAATCACAAATTTGAAAGAATTTTTTAAGAAAGATTTACTCAAAATCCCTCAAGCTTCCAATGTAGCCAATCCCCATCAAATCCAAGATCAAATTGTGATCCCTCAGAATCAAATCCAAAGAGAAAAATCAACATATCTCACTCTCAAATTGAGAACATCTTGGAGATTATAACTACTTTTATCAAATTTATAAATTACCATTCGTTGCACACTTTCTTGTTTTGTCATGATATTTTGCAAACAAAAGATTTGTATATACAAATTTTGGCATGCTCAGTGAGACAAACTATGTCGTTCATGTATTCTCTTTAAACTAAACCAAATCAAACCAAATCAAGTATCATTGATGGCTCCCAAGAACGACATTACAAAGGCTATCCGTCCAAAATTGCAACAATTGGTGTTACCACCAGTTCAACCATACCGATTGCCCAATTTGTGACTTATCACACGGAGTAGAGCATGAGTCATTGCAAGAAAAGATGTGTAAGAGCACTTCGGAGATAGCCTAATTTTTTAGTACATTAACCCATTGTATTCCACGATGCCCCTTTACTACTTGAGGGAAAAGGAGTTGACTTTGCCATAAGAACTACTATCTCTTTGTTGAATGTCAAAATCGAGTCCCAAAAATTTAAATATAATGATGGTGAATCTAGTACAAACTTCGTCACTGTTGCTCTCAAGGAGATCTGAGATTCAATGTATTGGGTCATGAAGATTCGACTGAAACTTCATCTGTTAATCCTATTATGATGGCAGACATTTAGATTGTTGAAGAGCATATTGCAAATATGACTAAATTAGTTGAAGCAATTGCAAAACACACTTAACAACATGATCTCACAATTAATCAACTACCGAATTGTCTTGACAATGCTAGAGACACAAGCCATAATAGCTCACCAAACTCGCAAGCTAAACGGTCCAAGTCAGGCCTTACACAGGCTAAACTCAATAAGTTGTCGAGTCGGGATATCGAAACTCGCTATTTAGCAACTTGGCTCGATTCAATCCACCAAAGCTATAGTACATAATGAGTCGAGCCACTTCGGGCCTTAATCGGGTCAAGCTGATCTAAGCCCCAGTCAGCTTGGCCCCGTCTTCCATTGCTAGTGATGAGTGAGATGCTGATCTGATGCYACTTATAGCCCTTCTAAAATGTGGAGACTTTGATCCGCTAAGCATCTGACTGGACTTTGTATTGGATATCAAGAATGGTCTTATGGGCTTCTAACTTAAGTCTTGACCCTTTTGCTGCGTGATTATTTTGTTTGTTAAAGCCCAAACTATCTTGGCCCAAATTGCTGTTTTGGCTTTCGTCTTCAATAATGTTTTCTCTTTATATTAAAGGCTATCCTGACTGCAAACATCATTCTGGTGGCAAATCTTCTATATCTCAATGAGGCTTTCATTCCTTCCCGTTTTTTTTTTTTTTTTTTTTGGGGGGGGGGGGGGGGGGGGTTTGGGGGGGTTGGGGAGGACCAAGGAATGGAAACTGAGGTGGGAGTGGGGTGAGGATCTTAGTATTCCACCTTCTTCTTGGTTTTTATTTTTAAATAATAATAATTTGAAACAGGGGCTTAATTGTCAATTGAGTCAAACAAGCAGGTAATTTACTGTGTTAAAGGGCATTATTGGTATTTTTCTTTCTTTTTTTACACTGTTTAAATTAGCATTCAAAAGTTGAGACACTTATATGACAATTAGGTCAAATATTGGAAGACAAAAGAGATCCACCAAGTTGCTTCTATAAAGAGAAACCCTCGAGGATATATAAGATGCTTATACTTTTCTTGAATAAAATAAGAGCATAAAGACAAGGCCCAAATTAAAAGTTTAAATTTTCCTCCAATAAGACGCTTTTTTAATTTTGTTTAGTCAACGTCCAAGGAACCCAAACTGTCAAATTTTCACAATGTGGCGGCTCAGGAACCCAAACGCGTGACGGAAACTTCCTGCTACTTACCACAGAATTTGTAATTTGCAAATTATAATTTTTTCTTTTCAAAACTTTCAATTTGATCTTCTCAAAAGCTAATCAATTTTTAATTTTTTTAATCACATAATATCCGAAACTTTCTCTGACTTTTTTGACTTCGAGTTGAGAGGAACTCATAAAGTGGGCAAAACTCGCTTAATATTATTTGCTCTATTCACATGTCTCAAATTAAAAACATTATTTAAGAGTACAAATTCTATATCATTTTGATTTATAATTGCCGATAAAGCTAAATCAATTTTAGTATTTGAAGAAGAAGGGTACGATTGCAAAAGTGATAACGTTATCACAAACCAATCAATTGAAATCCTAAAATTTCTATATTATAGGTTTGAAAAAATATGACAAATTTCATGTTATTTTGTGGAATGAGAATTTCTATGATGCGAATCTTTAATTTTAGTCTATGTAAAACTTATAATATGTGTCAATTAGGAAATGCAATGATTACAAGCTAAATAAAGAACTATGATTTAGCAGCATTAATATTTACATTAAATGTTATTCACCTACCGAACAATTGTTATTTTTTCGTGATTTATCCTGAAATTTTGATGAAAAGTTATGAATTCTCAAGGTTTTGCATCAAATTCTCTATTGAAAATAAAATTTGATATTCTTTATTATTTAATAGGTACACAATCTTTGATTGATCAAGTAACATTACTAATTTTCACATTTTCATACAAATAACAAAGCTGATAATCCCTTCAAATTTTATATTTAGATGATCTTCATTGTGCTAGGCCACAATAAATATGTTGGAATGTGACAGCGCTAAGATTAGTGATTAACTATTAATCTTAGGGTCGACTATTCTTGACTAATTATTAAAAGAAAATTCTTCTTGATACAATACTGATTCATCATTAAATACATTTAGGAGAATATTACTATATAATCCTCTGATACTTCAAGAAAAAACATCATTTAAAGATTATTCCTGTAATTATAATTTTATTGATTCCTTAGACCTATTCCTCGTCAAAGATATACTTACAAAATGCAGTCATGAAATGGAAAGTTTCATCCACTTGAGCATGGATAACGAAGACACCCGTTAATAAACACGCTGTTGGCTGACCTGTATCGTATCTTGTTGAGTTTTGACTTGTCAACAATAGCTAGTACATAATCTCTTGTTCAACTGTGTTCCATCCACTGAAACCTTCTTTCCATTTCTCCTCCTCMTCATCTTCTTCTTCCACTGCTCATATTTCCATCCATCCAATCTCCAGTAGCTGTTCTGATCATAACCATGTACAATTCAAGCTCAACTGAGGACCAGAAGAAGTACACCAAATCTTCATACGAGGAAAGCCCGACGACAGGAATTCCGGTGAGCTCCAATACCCAATCTTACTATGAACATCCTCCCATCAAAACCAAAACCCGAGTCCCTTGGTCCACCGGCCTATGCGACTGTTTCTCCGACGTCCCCAACTGTGAGTTCCTCGCTCAACAAGGACTGGCTATTCGTGGTGGAGCGTGAATCGCACGCGCTTCCTCACTAGCTTTCTTTCTTGAAGTTGCATACTCATCTATCATCATGTTCTTGTTTATATCTCAGGTTGCATTACATGCTGGTGTCCCTGCATCACCTTCGGACAAGTCTCAGAAATTGTCGACAAAGGATCAAGTTGTAAGTCATTTCTCTCTTCAACTACCCCTCGTAATAGATCAGATTCTTACGGCACAGGACAAGAATTAAGTTGTGGTCTTTCTTCTTCCAATTATAAAGTTTGTTACAAGCATCGTAATACATTGATAGAATGGGCTTAAATCTTAGATGATCGATTGAATGAATATATGTGCAGCTTGTGGATCAAATGGTGCCCTTTATACACTGATAGCTTGTGTGACTGGTTGCCCATGTTTCTATTCTTGTTTCTACCGAACAAAGATGAGACAGCAACACCTGTTGCAAGAGAGCCCATGTGGGGATTGTTTGGTTCATTGCTTTTGTGAAGCATGTGCATTGTGCCAAGAGTATCGTGAGCTCAAAAACCGCGGATACGACATGTCTATTGGTAACTTTCTTCTTCCTTTTTGGCTCCTTCTTTGGACTCCAAGAAAGAAAAAAGAAAAAGATTTTATTTATGGGGCTTTTGCTGATTGTTTTTTGTTTTTCCTGTTGAATTTAGGATTCCAGGGAAATGTGGAAAAACAAAATCGAGGCCTAGCAATGAAACCTGTGGTTCCAGGAGGGATGAGCAGATAATTGAAAAGATATTAGACAAAATATTGAGACAGGCACAATCTTCGGGAATCATCATATGTGTAAAAATATTATATATTTTTAAAAGTATATATTATATAATGCATGTGGTTCCGTCAAAATTTATAAAGATCGGGTATACCTAATTGTTTTGTAGATGTTGCTCATTCGTGCTTCCCAAGTTTATAAGACCTACTGTCGACCTAGCATTTCTTCCATTGTTTTTCTTGTTTTCTTTTTGTGACTACTGGGGAACATAAATTAGATTTGCAAGTTATATGTACTTGATGATGGTTGTGTTGTATAAATCTAAAAYGTAAGTGTATGAAAATGAGGGATGAGATTGTGCAAGTAAATATTCCGTGCAAATTGAGGTTGTAAGATGCTACAAGTAATTGWACTCATTTGTATAGTGGGGTGATCTATCGATTGAGCTGGTTTTCCATTATTCCAAATATTTTCTAATACTTTTGCATGTTGTTTGTCATGATCATTCAATAAAATATATTATTTGGCAGTTCTGAATTTGATATGATACTAACAGGCCAAGACGTCATAATTGGAGGTAAAAAAGCCTTAGAATCTTTTAATACTCTTTTTCGTTACACATCCTCTACTACATTAAATAGAGAAAAATATATATATATTCCAATCCTCAAAATAAATCAGAAGAGTTATTAAAAGAGTTAATAATATATATACATATTATGTTTTGATCTTTGTACACAGAGTGTGTAATGRAAAGTTTAGAAAGAACATGTATTAGAGCATTCCTGTCAATAAAGAATCATTATAGAACCATTTATTAGTACTAATATAAGATAATATGTGTTGCAAGTTTCTTCTATCACATATTATTATATTACTTTATAAATTTTATCAAAGAATTACATGTGAATTAAAAGTTTAGATATAATGTCGTTTGAACTAATTGTAATCTTAATTTTCAATTTATTATGCTTATTTTGTTATTATAAATGTTTGAATTCATAATATTTTCCTCATATCTTAGTCAAGTCGGTAAAATAGTCAGAAAATTGAACGTGGTGAAATACTTTGGAGAAAAATAG
>MEJB01000044.1:610391-633597 GCA_001752375.1 Rhazya stricta
CCAATATTCTATATAAAACTATGACAAAGATGCAGGGAGCACACAGCAAAAGCATGAGAAAAAGGAATCCAAATACATGCCCACTTACGACCAACTTTTTCACTCATCTTGACAATGTAGATTTTGTTTATCCTTCAGCATCTCTTTCTAGGTATAGACTTTATACCACTGAATAAGGCCAAGTTGAGAAATTTATACTGTACCACTGTATGTGTAGCGGAAGTTATTTTCATTTGGTAAGAAAATTTTCTCCATATCCTAGGGCAAAAGATGTCTATCATGAGCCGCTTGTTCACGATGATCTGAAAAATACTTCATAAGAACACTGTTCAATGATTCAGACAATTAGTTGTCAAGCATCTGTGCCTACGTCCGTCTTCATATGCAACTTGTCAAGCATCCTTTCTTCCTTCAGTTTCACCAAGAACCAATATGGGGAATAGTTGGAGCTTTGAAAAAGGTGGTGACAAAAAGTAACTTAAAAGGGCCACATTATCAAGTTAGAATTCCAAAGAGATTTCTAGATGAATATATTGAACAAGCAAAAGCGAGACGATATAGACGAAGGCGATGAGGTTAATGTTGAGGTGGTCGACAATAACTATGGGTGGCAAAAGACGATGCAGCTATTGCGAATTAGCCACCCAACAGAAGTTGTTAGTTATGTCCTTCGTTCATTTGAACAACTTGTTCGAAGTGAAAGTTTGGCTGCTGAAGATAAACTCAAATTGAAATATAAGGAGGATTTCTTAAAAATGAAACTCAGTGGTTAATTTCTTAGTTCATAGCTGAAAGTGTCTATGTTTCAAAAACTAAGCTTAGACAAGAAAAAAAGAAAAAGGATCATCTTGCATCAGCTTTACCCTATCCTATTTGAAGATGGATGTAGTACTTTGGACAAGGTTTCTTCAAATAATGACAAAAGAAAATAACCTTGAAGGGGGAAAAAGAAGAAAAGAAAAAAGAAATAAAGAAAGCACCTAATCATGTCAAAATCATAAAGTGTGTATWGAAAAGAAATTGTTAATTTTCACCCCTTTCCTAGATCATAGAAACAAAGCAACATTTGAGATGAGGTTTTCCGATTTGCTTGAAGAATAGAAACAATTTTCACCATCACTACTGCTGACTGCCCTACCTTGCTAACTTATTTAATCTATTTTTTTAGCAACTTCAAAGCAAAAAAATCATAAAATGCATCTAGAGGCAGCAGAAACAATTTTCACCATCACTACTGCTGACTGCCCTACCTTGCTAACTTATTTAATTTATTTTTTAGCAACTTCAAGCAAAAAAACATAAAACGCATCTAGAGGCAGCAAAAAAATGTCAATTTTCAATACTGCTATTTCCTTCTTTTCTTTTCTCAGCGGAACCTGTGTAGGGGGAAGGGGAAGGAGATAGCCAGCGATTGCTTGATATGATATGAGAAGACCTTGACCTATTTGGGAACATTGGTGACCAACTAGACCAACTCAATTACCAAAACTACTAATTAATTATGTTAAAAATGCGATGCTTATACATATACAAGGCGTTAAGAGAGAGACGGAATCAAGAACAGACYTAGGTGAAGTAAATCAAGCAAACAAGCCACAGAAATGAAGCCCTAAAKGCAGTCAATAACTGCATAAACCAACATGTTATGGTATATTTTGTAGCAGAGGCAAAATTAGCAGCCTCTGCTCTATCAGTTATCTAGGTTGTTGAGAAATCTAGTTTCTTGTTTTTTGGCTCGTACAAATATATCTTTTCCCAAAACGAAAGTAAAAATGAGTCATCAAACAAAATTTCTTGGCTTTCCCTTCTTTGGGCACTTTGCAGATTCATTCATTCATGCTACCGTGTACCTTTCTTGCCTTGATAAATTTTCCACCACCTTTCTCACSCACTCTCTTTTACTCCARAGTTTCTTATTCTTGTTCGTTTTCAGGTATCCTGCTAATTTGATTACCCTTTTTCATGTTTATACTTATTTTTTTTATACTTTCCACATTCTTATTGAGCTGGTCAATTTTTCTAAATATTCTAGATTTTATTTTATTTCATATTTGTTGTGTTTCTCTTAGGTAGATACACCAATTATCTTACTGCAAATCAGCTCAGTTATACACCAATCAGCTCAGTTACACCAAATATATGTCTAGCTTAGTTGCTAAAGCATTCAATTGTCTCCCCAAGGGAATTTGCAACATGAAGGAGGTCGAGTTACAATTTCAGTTTAATTGGCATTTTTCAGCACAATCCTAGAATAAGCTACTTTAAATCTATAATAACTAATGAGATTAAACTACGCATCCGCACCTTAATAGAATTCAGGGTGTCCAGAAAACATGATTTTGAAAAAATATTATTTCAACAAATAATGTTGAAAATGGTAATTTATAAATAGTAAACACATAATATTTTTTAAAAAATATATTTCAAGAAATAAAATCTAAGTTTGTAACAGTCAAAAAAGTCTGACCTTACTGCAATGCTGTCCAAATGGCTGCTACTAGTCACTGGTACTGAGTCGCCGAAAAGTCGCCGGTGCTGTAGTTGCGGTGGAGAGGTGTCAAATGCTGCTACTCGCCGGTGAAGTGTTACAACTGGAGGGAGAGAAGATGGGTAATGGCGTCAAAACTCCTGCTGCTATTCGGGCCGGTGGAAGAGTAAGGAAGAAGAAGAGTTAAAAGAGAGGAAGAAGTACAATGGTTCAAATCAGTGAAAAAACAGGGAGCGATGGGAGGTGTAGGGGAAGACTAAAGCGCGAGTAAGAGGACCGCTTTGCTTAAGTTAAGACGCCTCTCCAACTCCCATCTTAATCTCAGTCCAAAAATTGGTGGAAAACGTAAGATGCCACTTTGAGGGGCTCTCTGTCTGAATCAAAGTGCCACTCCGCGTGGCGTCCATGTCAAAAAAGAAGCTCCCCAAGAAACTAGATTAGTTACGAATACCAACCCAAAACGCGGGTTATTTGGGTCTAAAACCCYGTGATACTTTAAATATAGTTATATAAATGGACCATGATATGATAGATAATATTATGATTTAAATATTTTGCTATTTAGGAACTTTTAGAAATTCTTTTAGGAGTTTTTAGAGATTTTTAAATCTTTTATTATTTTTTTAAAAATTTTGGCAGGCTAGCCCGCCTAACCGATAACCCCACCTTGGGTTAGGTTGAGGCTTTCCTAGCCTGCCCCTGCCTATGCTTGCCAAATGGTGAGTTTTCGGTAGCTAGCCCGCCTGGGCCCGTTAAGTTCGTTTTGACAGCTCTATTAACATTAAAAACCATAGGTGCATTTTGCTACTCCCTTTGTATCTTTCGATTTTTACGCGATGTATTGATGATTTTGGAATGTCCCAATTTAATGATTTTTTATTGAATAGAAATCTTTTTGGGAAATTAAATTTTCATACACCTCAACTATTTACGATTCTTTATGTGGATTTTTTTTACTTATTTAAATCTCTCATCTAATTACGAATATCTATAAATATTCCTAAACTTTTTATGCACCTCAACAGATGATATAATTGACCTTAAAAGATATTTTTTCCCTTTAAATAAAAGATACACGTAACGCACGTAAGTGGATCCACCATATTCTGTGCAAAGAGTTGTGGCTGCAAAAATAAATAATATACTCTTCTGAGTCTCTTTATATATCTCCTTTCTGAGATTGAGAGGAGCACATTCATTTTTTCATCCATGCCRCCAGTCTTCATGGCGAAATCTGACAGATCCATTCAAGTATCTTACGCATGTCTTTTATTTAAAGGGCATAGACGCCTTTAAGGTTACTTTTGTCATCTCAAAGCCATTTAAAAGACGTTTTGGTTAAAATTGATAGAATTGGGCAAAATTGAAGGGGAGAATGGCTTTGGAATGATMGAATTGACCTTACATTTGTAYCCTTTAAACATAAGGCATGTGAGGARATCTTCSAGATTCCACCATCGAAGAGTGGTGGAATCTGGAAGATCTCCTCACATGCTGTGATGAAAAAATAAATATTCGTAATTAGATRAGAGATATAAATAAGTAAAAAGAATTCAGGGATATTTATAAARACTCGTAATTAGAYAAGTAATATAAAAAAATATAAAATTCARGTATAATTACAAAGACTCGTAATTAGATGAGAGATATAAATAAGTAAAAAAACATTTAGTGATATTTACAYAGAATTGTAAATAGTTGAGGGGTGTAAAAGGTGTAATGCAAGAATATCGTCAAATCTAGTTTTGCATTTTTTTTAAAAATGTTTGCTGTGAAAGTTCTCACTTGTTCATCACTTATTGAAAATAACCGGTTGAGAAAATCATGTCTTATATAACCCCATACCCAATGGCAATGAATATGTTAGAACRGTAATAAATTTATCCGTAGTGATTTTAACATGTAAATTTTGGATGCTCGAAATACCATGATTTTCATCCGATATTTCCTTCTGAGAACTTTCGAAATGGATATTGAGCTCAATTTCAAATGTTCTCTGGACCATGTAAACATGAGAAATATTGGGACCAAAGACTCAACCTTTGATTGTTTCAAACGATTGAAAAGCCACTAAGTTACTTCCAAAAACCTCAATGGAGGATATCAGACTTAGGTTACATAGAAGACTTAAAATATATTGAAAGTAACTAGAATGCACGGATAACACAGCACAAGGAAAAACTGGAAACTTGGAAAAACTAAAATACAGACAATAATACATGGAAAAGGAAATACCAGCACAAGGAAAAAATATCAAACATCAAACCCTCATCCTCTTCAATTTCTTTTCTTGAGGTTTTCATTTATTTTTCTCAATTATTTGCTGAAGTGGGCAAATATTTTGTCTAGATCCTTGATTCCTTGTTGGGAGTTCCCTTCTCCTCTTCCTGCTCTTCCTCCTCCTGCTCCTCGTCAACAGACATCTCAACCTCGGTAAAATAAGTATGGATCATCTCAGCCACTGCATTTTTGGSTATAGTTTGAAGATTGCCAACCTAGTGGAGTTTTAAACTCTAAATCATGCATGGTGATTGAAGCAAAAAATGTGGGAAGGCAATCGAGACACTGCTTCACCGAGCTATATTTTGCTATTGCCCATTCTTGTTTTTGGCGGTACTCATATATAAGTTGCATGATGGAGAAAGCTAATAAAGAAAATGAATAAGAAGTTGGGTGGGGTTAACAGTAAATAAGAACTATGCTCCTCAATTTATAGAAGGTATAGAATCCTTTGGATAAAGAAACGAAAGTGAAATGAAGTGGGCGAGGGAGTAGGTGGAATCAGAGAAATCGTTTATTTTCTACTGACAAAGATTCAGACTACCAAAAATGGGTGTAGTTTCCATTTTACCTATTCTGCAAAATGATTTTCCTTTTCTCATACTACTTCAATCCCCTTCATTTTTTTTTCCTCTTTCTCTCTCTATAGTACTAGATCTTTACCTCTCCCCTAGGGGACAATTCATAAAGCTAGAGWAAAATTGGAGATTGGAGCTTCCTCAAATACCAGGCTCCTATACCAARTAACCAACACAGGTGAAGTAMWATGCCTCTGCTMTTTCATTCCCGGGGCYGCTCTATTCGCCTCTACTTCTGAAGCACAATTTGAATAAGTCATCAAAACTTGTTTTTTCCCCCTCCCATGAATCTAAAGTAGTATAGTTCATTTCGAATTACAGTTATAAATTTGTTACCGAATAAGCCAAAAGACAATGGGAAGCAAAAGATAAGTTCTAATTTAAACTATCAGCTCCAATTTGTTCTTTTGGTTTATAGTATTGAACTGGTCGTTCAATTGAAGGAACAAATCTCTCATCAATCAGGACTAGCATAGAAGAAAGCATCACCAAGGAAGACAATGCTCACTCTTGAACATTCTGAAATGTCGTCGAGCTCACATCTCTGAGGAATTTGATAAGAAGATTCATCCTTGTTCTTTTTTAGGTGGAGATTTAGCGCTTGATGTGTGAAAATCAACTATCATTGAGCATTAAAAGGGGAAAAAAAAAACTTAACATTAAAATGAGAAAGCCCTTATTCTATTCAAGAAGTTTACTAAATGTATCCTACAAGATAGTTTCTGATGATGGATTTAGAATAAGCTCCATCAACAACAAATATTTGGAGTAATGCGCATTATGTATCGAAATGGTTTTTCAACCGGACGATCTTGAACTGTAGTTGCTCGTGGCCGACATGAGTCAAAATTTTGTAAAAAGCAATAACAAATGGTTTACATAATTGTTAAGCACCTAAAACATTCCATCAAGTCCATGTTGATAAACAGATGAATCCTCATGGCTTGACAAGCTAATATTACGAACAATGACCCCCAAACAAAATTCACCAGCTTAGATGGATACCTCTAAGTGTGTCATACCCTTTGGTTTTCTTTATTGCAAATAATTCATATAATATTTTACTTTGTGATTTATTTCAAATTTCAATAATTTTAAATATCAAGTTCATTTTCCAAGATGGTGAAATCCACGAGATCAACAACATGAAACTCAATATTTGTAATTAATGCCAAATCTCAACCCCAACCCTTACGCCTCAAGTTCAATCCCAACCCTCAAACCTCAACTCTCAACAACCTCAACCATTAAACTTCAACTCTCGACCCTCAAGCCCAACCTCAACCATTAAACCTCAACAGCAACCATAACCACAATCTCAACCTCATCCTCAACCTTAACCCTCGACCTCGACCTCAACCTCAAACCCTAAACCATAATCTCAACATCAGCCTGACCTCAAACCCCAAACCTTAATCTAAAATTTAACCCTAACCACAACCCACAACCTCAATCTCAAACCCCAATCCTYAGTCTAAACCTCAACCCCATCCTCAATCCTAACCCTCAACCTCAACCTAATACCTCACCCCTGACCCGAACCTCACCCTCAACCTTGTTTAGACTAATGATTATTCTTCACTTCATTTTCCATCACATTTTRATTTTCTTTTCTCGTAATTTTTATACTTGGTAACAATGTTATTAATTTTGTAAAATTTGACTCTAAAGGCATCACGTACCAAAAACAAATATGGAAAGAAGGTCAAAAGAGGAACAATGTTCAATATTTTCATTTTTTCAGGTTTTCCTCATTTTAAAAAAACTATTTTCATCTTCCCTTTTTTGTTTACCCCTTCTGTGGCTCTATCCCAATGCTTCCTTCTCAAACATTATCTCCCTTATATTCTTTTGCATTTCATTTCTCTTATCTGATAATTCAGTCACTCCTCCCTCCTATTGTGCCATCACTCTTCTGTTGTACAAGGTATGCCTCCGAGTTTTATTTTATTTCTTTGGCTAGTTTCTTTTATACAACTGTACCACTCAAAAAACTTGTTTCAAATATTGGTAAGAACAAATAGAAATCAAATATGACACTTCCAAGGTTTTTAAGTTGCAAAACGTAATCAATATTTGAGCATTTTTTACACAAATTGTGCAAATAACTCTTAACAATTGTTTTTAATAATGAAACTTCATGCGATTTTGATTTGTTCACAATGCTTCGCTTGAAATTAAGATCACATACTGTTAAGATATTATCAGTTCATTGTTGAGTTATGCAGTTTTCTCCTATTCCTGATCACAAATGTACTATCAATGCAAAATCTATGTAAATAACTAGGAAGCTCTATAAATATTCTAATTTTTGCTACAAAATTTATAATTTGAGGTGATACGTTTTGTTCAATGGTGTAAATAAAAATTAATTTTTAAGGTTCTTATCTATTGTAGAAGCAGTCACTGTGTGTTTGATGAGCTTAACAACCAAAAACCCAATCAAAGTCAATCACTGCATGTTTAACTAGCTTAAAATATGTCCAAACATGGGGTGTCTTGAACTCAACACCTTGAATCGTGATTGAAGCATTAAAAGAAATGATATAATCTGGACCCTCAACCAAAATACCAACTGCAACTCTGAACCTAACCTTAACCCTCCATAGTCAAGCCTTAACTTATCCTCAACTCTCAACCTTATTTGTAACCCCAATCACAACCTCAACCTCAAACTGCAAACCTCAATCTCAACATCAACCTCACCACAAATTCCAAACCTCAATATCATCTTCAGCCTTCCACCTTGACCTTAATCCTAACCTTAACCACAACTTCGATCCTAATCGCACTCTTAACTATAGCCACAACCCTAACCGCCACCCTAACCTCAACTTGAAAGCTCAAACCTCAAACCTCAACCTTAACTTCAAACTCAACCCTCGACTTCAAGCCTTAACCCTCAACCCGAACCTCACTCTTGACCTTGTTTCCATCTRGAGACTCATGATTTATTCTTTACRTCGTTTTTCATCACATTTTGATTTTATTCTTATAATTTTTATGCTTGATAACAATGTTAACAATTTTGTAAAATTCTACTCTCAATGATTTTTTACAAGAGTTAGCTCAAGTTGAGCCATGAACAATGTGTATAAAAGGGTTATTTTGGTAAATTCATAAGAAAATGTATAATACATTTACCTTTATATACCCCTCAACACTTTTTAGTTGAAAATTTGATTGAAATTCTAATTTGAAATTCTAATCAATCGTTTCAATTGAAAGGATTGAAATTCCCAATGCTTGACTTTTAAATCACTTTTTCCAATGTATGTCTTTCTTATTTCTTCTCTCTTTCTTCTTTATTCTTACTCTTTCTCAATACTTAACATTCAACTAAGTCACGTCGGTATCATCTTCCTCAAACTCAACATATGAAATCCTATTATTACTAATTTTAAACTCACTATTTACCTAATTAAGCTCATGAATTTTGTTAAATGTCTAATTAGTTACCATTTACAAATTAGTAATTGCATTACTAATTTCCTAAACCAAAAACAAACAAGCCAAACTTCTCTTGACTGAATATTCAACAAAGCATAAGAAACTTATTTTAAGAAACTTAAATACATAAATGATAATATTCTTCCATAGAAATGAGCAAAAAGTTTTGCCCCTAAACCCAGACTACAAATTTAACCATTGACATGCATGACTGGGTTTGGTCTTAAAAAAAAAAAAAAGAAAAAAGAAAAACAGTCTTAAAGAAAATAAGAAAAAGAAGCAAACCCTAACACAAGACTACTACTAAACTTGCTCCAAAAGAGGATCTACATCATCATCATAAACAAAATACATCCAACATTTTGACAAAACATCAATCATCTAATCACAACCAGAAATTTCCTTAGTTCAAACAGAACCAAAATCATCAACAGATGATGAAATCTCAACCAGACTTTCATGTTCTTTTGCGTCCCTAGCATCCAACACTCCGAATGAGCTTGTACGCAGTAGTGCATGGAGGAGCCAATAGTAGAAGGGTTGAGACTTTGTTCACCATGAATTTCTAAATAAGCCAATTAACACAGAGCTTCAGCTCCTTCGTGACAGAATTAGCAAATTTCTTCTGCTGCTTGTACATGGTATCAATGATAGAAATACTGGTCGGGACTGGTTTGATAGAGTTGACAGTGTATCTCACCCTCTTCACCGACGGTGGGGTGTTTTCGACGTCACCTGAACCATTACCACCATAAGTCATTTCAAGTGCAGAAAATGAGTAAGCAATGAGGGTCGGAGGTTTAGTCTGTGAGAGTGTGAGTGCAGTGTAGTGAGTTGAGACAAAGTGCTTGACAAAGTGTTTGGCTCAAAAATCTATTTTTAGTGGGGGTTTTTATTTTTTTTTTTAAGAAAGTCGTCATTGATTTGATTGAAACCAAGGGTTAAATGCCAAGATTTCTTAAGAGATTTTGTCGATGATGTGAGTGAGTGAAATGATGAGTAGCTTATTGTGGCTCAATGCATTGTATGCATTTTTATTTATTATTATTATTTGAAATTTGTTAATCTAAATCAAATTCTAATTAAGTTAATTGAGGAGAACCAAGAATTAAGGGAATTATGGGATTACTATTAAGATTATGAGGTATTTAAATTAATGTAAGATAATAGATTAATTATTATGAAGTTTCTAATCTTCATTAATTATACTTATTTTGTAACTCAATATCACTTACTTATAGTAATTATAATTTATAAATAAATGTACTCACTAATTACTTATACTAATTAGTAATTAAAATCCTATTATGTGACTATTATATTTATTTTCTCACTAAATATCACATTCGTATAGTAATATTTTCCGTAATCACTAATTTAAATCTTCCTCTTTGTTCATTCACATTTCACTAATGTATAATGAAGCTTCTAATCTTAGTAGTGATTACTTGGCAGCAAAGTAAAATAGGTTAGTCCAAACCTACAAAGAGACAATGTTTTGAAAGTTGTTGGCACATTTTTCATTACAATTTGATAGATGTGACATGACAAGAGGTAGTAGGTAGACGTTTTGGCCAAAGTAAACCCTTGAGTTTTAAAAATTGAAAATTAAAATCTCAACCACACATTTCTTTTTCCCCTTCCTCATCAAYGGTGCGTATTTGATAGGAGCTTTAACACCATTTTTCTTCTTCCACTCTGATTCGAAAACTCAAGAAGAAAAACCCTCTCAGTCTTCTTCCACTCTGAGTTGAAAACTTAAGAAGAAAAACCTCCCATTCAGAAAATGTTAGACATAGAATCACACTACTCTTTGTCTTCAAATCAGCAAGAATTTTTTCTCAACATTATTCCTAAAAGMTATCTCATAGTTCTAACCAAATTGTTTAAGTGTGCTCCAAGCATGAATATGACCATCAAAGAAAGCATGGATAGTCTCGCTCCTTCGGGTGGATAGCATCCTAGCCCAAAAAATATGATTCATATATACAGGAACCCAAAGCTCCCTATCTTCGAAAAGTTCTCTCAACCAGTCATTAGACTCTAGACCATAMTTTAAAATAAATTGAATCTAATTTCACACAAGCATTTGTTTCGTTAGGCTATCATATATAACTACTTTGAACTTATTCTTTGATGCATCAGGCTCAACCACCCCATAAACTTATCAGGAAGCTTACAAAGAATATGCCAAATGCAATACTCCTAATTATATCTGGCATGACAATTCTAATAGCATTTCCTATACTCTCATAGTGATTGGTCATTATAGCAATGGGAGCACAACTTTCCATTGCTGCAAGCCATGTGCTAAATAACCAAATATAAGTATCAGTTTCTTCATGTGAAATTAGTGCCGAATCTAACAAAATTGATTAACCGTGATGATTCATTCCAAAAATGGTAAAAAAAAAAAAAGGGCATTTTATATCTATTACCAAAGCAAGTTGAATCAACACTTACCACATCCGAAAAATCTTCATTTGAAGCTCTACAAGAGGGTGCACCCAGAATACACTATCTAGCATACCATCTTCATCAGTGTTAATCAAATGAAACATGACCTACTGTTCTGCTGCATTCTCAGGAACTTACAGTTGATGCAATCAGCATTACCCATCCCTAGTTTTAACTCCCTACTCTTTTCCACATAGTTGTGACAATCCTTTGGCAAACAATCAAATTTATTAGGTCCTCCAGCATGAACTTCTAAAGTTCTGATACTCTTGCTTGGCCTGACTCTGGTAACATTATTTGCTTCAAGCTTCCTTTTTGTGTTGGAATTTAAAAACTTGTGACCACTCGTTAATCTTGACATTGAGGGTTCCAAATCATGATTATGTTGATCTTCAAATATCGTCACCTGCCACAATCTACTGTCCAACATTTTTGCACTAATTCTTGTAGGGCAATTTATCCTCTTTGACATTTTTTTGGGCGTATACTTCCTGCCTCTATCATAGGTTATTGTTTGGTATCTTCTAACACTGACAACACCCTTCGAAAGCTGACTTCTTGGCGATACAAAATCCTCTCCATCGATCAAATGCAAGATAGGATGCAAACATGTCATCGATGTTTTCATACTGCATTCCTACACTTGGTGTTCTTAGATTCAAACTTACTACTGCTCCATCTTSCTGTTGATTATGAATTTCTTCATCATCTGTTTCGTGCACAATAATATCACCGCTTTGGGCAATTTCCTCCAAAATATCCAAATCATCATCAATGATTACCATCCTGGTTCTTGTAGTGATTTCATCTACATATTCAATCTTGTCTCTCATTTTTAGTTTGTAGAATAACTTTGAGATTTTCCACCAAGTAGCTATCGATTAAACTTCAAACGAGATTTTTTTTATGCTAATGGCATGAAATATTTGAAGGCTCGATAGATCTTTGGATTGAATGTCATCTGTTGTTGTCGATTGAAAAGAGGAAGTCTATCTTATTTCAATTTAATTTTTTTTCAAAAACAAGAGTTTACTTCCGGTCCTATTGAAGTCGTATTGATTAGAGTGAGGGAAGTGAATCTAAGGTCTTTATAGTAATTGGACTACTAATTACTAATCCAAATCTTAATTTTTGTTAATTACTAACAAATATTAATGCTCAACCATACAATATTACACAAATTAGTAATTAATGAAATAATCTTCGTTAATTACATTTATTCTATAACATGAATACCAATTTCTTATCGTAATAGCGCTACTAATTACTAATCCAAATCTTAATTTTTTCAGTTACTAACAATTCTTTAATGCTCAACCATCCAATATTACACAAATTAGTAATTAATGAAATAATCTTCGTTAATTACATTTATTCTATAACTGAATATCACTTTCTTATAGTAGTTCAACTACTAATTACTAATCCAAATATTAATCCTTGTTAATTACTAATAATTGTTAATGCTTAACCATCCAATATTACACAAATCAGTAATTGACGAAATAATCTTCGTTAACTACGTTTATTCTATAACATGAATATCACTTTCTTATAGTAATTCAACTACTAATTACTAATTCAAATATTAATCTTTGTTAATTACTAATAATTCTAAATACTCAACCATCCAACATTACACAAATTAGCAATTAAAGTAATAATCTTCATTAATTACATTTGTTATATAACATGAATGTCACTTTCTTATAGCAATTCAACTACAAACACTAATCATAACTTAATCTTTATTAATTACTAATAATTCTTAATTCTCAACCATCCAAAATTACACAAAAATTAGTAATTCAGGAAATAATATTCGTTAATTGCATTTACTCTATAACATGAAGATCACTTTCTTATAGTAATTCAACTACTAGATACTAATCCATATCTTAATCTTTGGTAATTACTAATAATTCTTAATGCTCAAACATCAAATATTACACAAATTAGTAATTAAAAATAATTTTTTAATCATATTTTTTCTGTAATATGAATATGACTTAGAGTAATTCAACTACTAATTACTAATCAATATCTTAATCTTTGTTAATTACTAATAATTCTTAATGCTCAACAATCCAATATTACACATAATTACATTTATTCTATAGCATGAATATCATTTTCTTATAGTAATTCAACTACAAATTACTAATCTAAATCTTTGTTAATTACTAATAATTCTTAATAACCATCCAATATTACACTTATTAGTGACTAATGAAATAATCTTCGTTAATTACATTTAGTTTATTACATGAATATCATGTTAGGAATAATTATAATGACTAATTATCAATTTAACTTCTAATCTTTGTTAATTAGTACTAATTCTCAATGATAACAGTTTGATTATCGTGTCATTACTAAATACTACTAATAATTATAATAACTAATTTACCAATTTAACTCTTAATCTTCGCTAATTACTATTAATTCTCAATGATTATGATTTAATTACCACATTAATTATTAATTAAGCTCCTAATATTCGTCCASTTACTCAATACTAACAATTATTAAGTACAAATTACTAATTGCGTTACTAATTTATATTTCCAAATATTAGGAATTACAAATTTCAAAAGATAAGAAGTAATTCCCATGACTAATGGAGAGAAGAAATAGGTGGGAAAAGATGGAGGGAACAAATTGGAGTGGCTTTCCCACCACATGGACACAAGGGGCACAATGGTCATTCCAGATGCATCAAAAGTGTAATTTTTTTATCATGTAATTTCGCCACTCCTCCCTCCTGTTATGAGGTCACTCTTCTATTTTACAAGGTATTTCTCCGATATTCTTTATTTATTTATTATTTTTTTCCTGATAACTTTGTTATTATGATTTTATACAACTCTGTCACTCAAAATATTTCTTTCAAATATTGATAGGAACAAACGGAACTCACGTATGTCACTTCCAATGTGTGTAAGTTGCAAAATAAAATCAATCTATGAGCATTTCTTACATTTTGTGCAAATAACTGTTAAGAATTGTGTGTACCAATCATATTTCAAAGTTTTGATTTTGAAACTTCAAATTATTTTGATTTGTTCACATTCCTTCCCTTGAAATTAAAATTACATACTAATTTGATRTTTTYAGTTCATCTATTGAGTTACATAGTTTTCTTCTGTTTCTGATCATAAGTTTACTATTGATGGTGTATCTGTGCATATAACTAGAAAGCTCTCTATACATATCCTAATTTTTGTTCAAAAATTTTCCAATCTAAGGTGATGGTTTTTGTTTATTCATGTATATAAAGTGYAGATTTTTMASGTTCTTATATGTTGCAGAACTAGACATTGCGTGTTTGACTAGCTTAAAAATCCCAACCCCAACTAGAACTACTCACTACGTGTTTGACTAACTTAATAGATGACCATACTTGGAATGTCTTGACTTGGCACCTTGAATTGTGMTTGAAGCAAGGATGGGATATGATCTGGACCCCCTTAACCAAAGTGCCAACTCCAACCCCTCAACCGTCAACCCTAATCGCAACCTCAATCTCTAACTTCAACTTTCGACCCGAAACCTCACKCTGAACATCAGCCTCACCTCAACCCTCAAGCCTCCTCAATCTCAAGCCTGACCTTCAACGCTCTACCCTTAACTCTCAACCTCAACCCTAACCATAACCAGAACCAGCCACTGCATCTTTGACTAGCTTAACAAATGGCAAACATTGAGGTGTGTTGAACTCAACACTTTGAATCGTGATTGAAGCAATGAATGTAGGGATAAGAAATTATAGAAAAAGTACATGTCGCGTATTAATATTTCTATTTTTCAACAAAATTGAATTTAATCATCGAACTTCCAGATTGCCTATACCTTTGACTTTAATCAGTGAATTTAAATTCTGAAGTTTTGCAAGTTACCCTTTCATACACGATAGGCACAGTCAACTAGGATTATCAACTATGACTTCAATAGAATTCTATTTTGTCCTCTTTTTTTTTTTTTTTTTTTGTGGCTTGCCCTCTTCTTCTTTTTCCTTTTCCCTCCTGTGGTGGTGTCATCGGAAACATCACAAAATAGTTCATTGTCCCTTTTTTTTTTTTTTTTTTGTGGCACCTATGTTAAGTCTTGCAGTGGTAATGCAAGTTCGTTAGATGCTTTTCTTCACAAATAATTACTATATACACTTAGTTTATTAAATATTAAATTTTAATATTTTCACTATTTTTGTTCTTAAACCTTTTAATGGACCATAAACAAAATACTAAAATAGAATATTAAGCTAAAATAGAGTTTCATGCAAAGTTCTAAAACAAAGTATTGTAAACAAATTAACTCAATCAAAATATAATATAACACAACAATATAGAAGTGAAATTGCATTTATTAAAGCAAAATATGTATCCTATTAAAAATCTATTACAATTGTCCTAATCGAATAACCAACGAAGGAATTCATCATCATCAGTGTCTTCATTATCTTCTTTATCGCTTTCCACATCTTCAACCATATCATCTTCTTCACCCTTGTCCTCCGACTCCGACTCTTCATATGCTAGATTCTTGACGTTCTATAAATTAGCTCTGATGAACTCYGTCCATGACTCTCGAGCTTCTAGAAGAAATAGCCTAAGCAAATTCCTTCTCATGCGGGGCTTCTACGCAAGGACGGTTGTCGAGGAAGTAATTTGTGTCAAATAAAATACATAGTTAAACCCAGCTTTGACTTTGTTCAGGAAATAACACTTTAGAAAGGTGCATACCTCTCCGAAACTGAGGCCCGTTGGTCTTTTCAATGCTTTTGGAATGAAAACTGTCAATATCTCACAGTTTTCATTAGGAATGGACACAATTCTACATATTTCAAAGAGAAGGAAGTTGCAGATGAAGAAGAAGAGTATTTGTTGTGGTTCCATTCTTGAGTTAAAGAGGATCTTGAAGAATTTCAAGATGAAAAAAAAAAGTATCTGTGGTGGTTCGAGTTGGTATATGTTGCAAGCTCAGTTGATTTTGGTGAGTAAGATTAAGCATGGCAACAATTTCTAAGATCCCAACCTCCTAAGTATTTTCGAGAAATGGAACGAGAAGATAAGGTAGAGCAATGGTTGGAAAAAATGGAGGACATATTCCATACTTTGCAGTACATGGATGCATGGATGTCATTCGCAGTATTCAGACTGCAAGGGCCTGCCCGAGAATGGTGGGCCAAGACCAAGAAATCTTTGAGAGACAAGGCGAACCAATATACTAGGACAAGTTTGTATTGGAGTTCAAGAAATAATTCATACCTTTCTGGATCAGAGGAAAGAGGGAGGACGAATTCCAGACTCTACAACAAGGAAGTATGACGGTYAGCTAGTATGCTACCAAGTTCCAAAGATTATCCGAGTATTGCCTAAGGCTGATGACACCGAAGAACATAAGACTCGGCAGTTTATCAAACGCTTGCAACCTAAATTACAACGAGCTTTGGCACCAATTGCATACAATATTATTGTGGAAGTTGCAAGCTGTACCAAGAACAGTGACAAGACATTGGAGCTAGTAGACAAAGCATGGGGYGAGGGAGTTTCATTTCAAAAGCGTTTGGTGTTCGAAAAATCTTGAGAGAGGAAGAAATATGCCTCCTACTACTCAACCACCTTCAAGACCCAACATCAATTGTGAATACTGTGGAAGGTCAAGACACCGAGAAGCCCAACGTAGAAGGAAGAATAATTTGTGCATCCTGTGTGGAAGTTTAGAACATTTTTCTCAAACCTACCCGAATGTCACCATTTGTAKAGAGCAGAGTGCGAAATCTTCACAGATCACAAGAGTCTCAAATATYTGTTCTCTGAGAAGGACCTGAACATGAGACAAAGGTGATGGATCAGATTCTTAGAGGAGTACAAATGTCCAATCAATTACCATCCCGAAAAAGCCAGTGTTATAGCAGACGCTCTTAGTAGGATGGCAAAGCTGGCTATGATGCTGGTACAAGAAGTGAAAGATTTGGAATAAATTCTATCCTCTGAAGCAGAAATGACCAAGCAAGGAATTTTGATGATCAATATTTCTGTCACCTCCAACCTAAAGCAAAAGATCAAAGAGGTGTAGGAACTGGATGAGCAAACCCAAAAATTTAAGGAGAAGATAAAGTTCGAGCAGTTACCAGACTTCGGGTAATCCACTTAAAAACAAGATCTATGTACCCGATAATGATGAATTGAAAGCAAGCATCCTGAATTAGGCTCATAGAAGCCATTACACCATCTACCCTGGAAATAACAAGGCGTATCACGATCTTAAATAATAGTTTTGGTGGAAAAACATGAAGAAAGAAATCATGCSATATGTGTCTACATGCCTAACATGCCAAAAGATAAAAGCAGAATACTAATGACCATGAGGATTGCTTCAACCTCTACCACTATTAGAATGGAAATGGAAGTGCATAACAATGGATTTTGTAATGGGTCTGCCCAATACTCAAGAAAATAAGAATGTTGTTTGGGTAGTGCTGGATCGTTTAACCAAGTCAGCCCATTTCATTCCTATTAACATCACGTATTCTCTAGAGAAACTAGCACAATTGTATATACAAGAGATTGTGAGACTCCATGGTGTGCCTATAAACATCATCTGATGATCCAAGATTTACTTCTCGATTTTGGCCAAAATTTTAGAAGGCACTTGGTACTACACTAAGCTTCAGCACTACCATAACCATCCTCAAACCAACGGGCAAACAGAAGGCACCATATCCTGGAAGACATGCTACGAGCATGTGTGATGGACTTTGAAATCAAATGCGTAGATAATCTCGCACTAGCAGAATTTGCCTACAACAACAGCTGTCAATCATTGATCAAGATGGCACCTTATGAAGCTCTCTACTAAAGGAAATTTCGAACACTGATTGCTTGGGGAAAAACAGGAGAAAGGCACCTCTAGAAAGATAATCAATTTCCAAGCATGGAGAAAACCTGCCAAAAAGTGAAAATAATCTAGAATTGATTGAAGCAGCCCAAAGTTGACAAAAAAGTTATGGTGATCATCGACGAAGAGATCTAGAATTTGAAAAAGGCATCCAAGTATTTCTAAAATCGAGGCCCCATAGAGGTATGGTCAAACAACCAAGAGGCAGAAAGTTGAGTCCTAGATACATCGAACCATTTGAGGTGCTGGAAAGAGTTGGAGCARTTACATATAGAATTGCATMACCGACTGAACTGGAATTTATGATGTATTCCATGTATCGCAACTCAAGAAATATAACCTAGCACCAGATCATGTGATAGATCAAACAGAGATTATGTTGCATCCTAACTTGTCGTACAAGGAAAAGCCAGTACGAATATTGGTTCGATTGATTAAGGTTCAATGGAAATATCACAAGATTATAGAAGTGACTTGGGAATCTAAAAAACTACATGAGGCAAAAATAATCCATTCCAAGTAAGTATAAATTTCAAGGACGAAATTTTCTGAAGAGGGGGAGAATACCGAATATTTAAAGGTAATAGAAACCAACATAAGTACTGGTACAATGAGTAGATTTAGTTCGAACCTTAGAATATTTAGAATTAGGATATTCTAGGCTTAGATTTTAGAAAGGATTATTGCGGATTAGAATAAACCCGGAACATCATCTTGGCTTAATTGAGTTTCGAAAACTTTTTCTAAAAATTTTCGGTTTCAATTTTATTTTAACCTTACTTTATTTACAAAAATCAATTTCCTTATTTTTGAAACAGTGTTTCCTAAATTAATTTTTGAACAATTCTATTTTCTTAAACTCTATTTTTTATTTTCCTCAAACTATATTTTCCAAAACCTATTTTCAAAAACTCTATGCTATTTTCTTAAAACTATATTATCCTACTTTATTATTACAACTTTAGTTTAAAACTATTCCATAAGTTCCAAAATCCCATCATGTCTTTGTTCTCCTCATAGCCGAATTGTTTTCCTTCAAAATCCAGCCTTTTGGTCATTCTTTCTTTGATTCAATCCTAACCCTGATCATTCCCATTGCACGAGGGACATTTGGCATGGAATCAAAAGGGTATGTGTGTACATAGGAATCAATATTAGGTGAGTTTTGGCCAAGATCAAATTCTAGTCGTTGAGTGCATGTGTTTGTGTCGGTTTTACACCGAGTTTTACATGAAAATGTCTAGTTGTTTGCTCTTGATGTGCTGTACGCTGAAGAAGATTGATCAGCTGAAGTAATGACACCTTGGATAAAGACTTGCAAGCTTAGAACTGAAGAGTGATGAGAGATTGACAGTTGTCATTTGCTGGGGAATTGGCGTAACAAAACCAAAGTTCTTCTTCCTGAAAACCACCGGCCAATTTRGCTGGTTTCTTCTTCTTCCAACCTTCAAAGTTCCATCCAAAKCCTCTATCTATAGAGCTTAAATCCTACTTCAACAGTCATGCAAAATCTGATCAAAATACTCTTCCTTAAAAGATAAAACCCAGTTTCAGCCCTCCTTTGTCAAATAGCCGAAAACCATCTTTTTAACTAAATACTCAGCCTTTTCTTTTAGCACAATCATTACCCTATCATTTCCTTCTCTTTTTCATGTTTTAAGGTCCACATTCAGTAATTACTTTACTTGATTCGCAGGTGAGAAATGATGAGAGTTTGAGTTATTCAAACCTCGAAGTTATAGCTTGGGTATGCCATGTGTGTGTGTGTACGGAWTTTATTTGAGAGGTTCTGCATGGGAATTTCATATAAGTCCTGGACTTTTTGGAAACCTATCATTCTATCCCAAACTTTCCTGACCATTGCATTAAATACGTTTACATATACTTTACARTTTACATCTTTTAATCAGTCAGAAAAAATATCTATTTTCATAAAATTGATTTTTTTCTACTTACAGAAAAYGATAAAGCCAAGTAATTGTGAACAGGGTCTTTAAGTCATGAATTGRGTGTGTGTTTTACTATGATAAATCACTAATGATATTTCTTGTTGATTGTTTTTAGGAAACGACAGACCATAGATCTTTTTGACTAATCAAAATCAYAGGCGAGTTCCTTCGATTTTTAAATTTCGCAAAACGTGCATGTTTTAGCATACTTGAGATAAAAGTTATTTCCCTCTAGATTTTTAAAACTATCAAAATGTGTCTATTTTTAGCAAGCGTACTCTRATTAGATCTTTCTACTACCRTACGTTTGAAAATGAATTTCAAACATTTTACTTCTCAAAAGTGTTTTTTAAAAACTTCCTTTTGAAAAATGTTTTCCACAAAATTCTTTTWCAAAAACATTCTTGATTTTTGAAAACTTAGGACAAATGTATTTTAAAAAACTTGTTTGATAAAACAATTCAGGAAAATTTTGACAAACTTGTGATCTCTATTTTTCATCTGACAAAGGTATTTTTTTAAATTTTTTATGATATCATCTTTTGATTCCGCTAAGTTTACTACTACTAGTCTACTATGACCCTAAGTTTGTAATCATGGGCAAGATATGCTTCCGCTATACGTATTGTATTTTGTCTTGTAATAATATTGACTGCTGAGAAGTAGACAATAACCTGTTGGGCCCTATTGGACCCTAGGGGACGGCGAGGGGCACCCTATAAAAATCTTTTAGAGGAATTATGATTCTTTTTTTATCACATTATCCTCTATATATATATATATTTGATTTTTTTTGCACGCCACCAAGTATTTCATATACTATAGTCATAATCAACTATATATGTCAAGTATCCATCAATTTTTATTCATTAACATACTATAAAATATACAAAAATAGAAATTTGAGTCTTTAGGATACATTAACGTACTAGAATTCACAAAATTTGTAGAAACAAGTACTTATATTAAACAACAAATTCAAAATACATATGTTTCATAAATTTACAAACTATAGAGCAAATAAACTACTTCCTAATCATCAAAATCAAAATTATCAAAAAAAAAAACTGATTCCTTATCCTTGTCTTCATGTATATCCTCTTCAGCTTCATAYGCAAATTCATCTTCAAACTCTGCCTCCTCTTCTTCCTTTTCATAATTCGAAAAGTCAGGAATTTGAGCTACATCAACATCCATTTSACCTCCATCTTCCTCTGCCTCCTCCTCTTCCTCTTCATCATGTACCTCTATAACTTCCTYCTCYATGTYAGTCGTGTCTCCCCATAAGTGCAAAAATCGATATTCTGCATATAACTCGGCCGCATCTTGTACTTCTATTGCCAAAGGCATGTGCCCTAGAAGTAYACTTTTTGCTTCTAAACGACCCATTACTAGAGGACGATGATAGGGGAAGAAGTCCATGCCAAAATACATTTTGTTATGCATATAAAGCTGCTCACAGTTGATGTAATAGCACCTCAAAATGTTGCACAGTTGTTCATAATATAAGCCCATGGGGCATTTTAAGGCTATRKCTACTATGACAATAATCTTCTCATCTCCAAAGTAAGGTATARGCTCGAATTTACARAACAGAGCTAGAAGATAAAAAGGGACAATGAAGCACAGGATGTCAATARAGTCCATTGTAGTGTTAAGGAGAAGATTCAGAGGTTTGTAAGATGAAAAGTTGAGCTTTGTTACAGAGTGAAAACAAAGGAAGAAGTGAAATTAGAAGTATTTAAATGCCATTGCTAAGTACGCTAAAGGTCACATCATTTATTTCACAACGTTGTCAAATTGTCTAACATCATTATCTATTATCCTTTTTCTTATTATTTAGCCTCATTTTTAATATCATTGTTTTTCATTAAATGGAGAAACTTATAAGCCACATATATCATTATCATCAAAATTTATATAAAGTAAAATTAAATATTGAATTATGTGTTTCATCATCAAAATTCATTAGCAACTATTTCAAACAATAAGTTAAATAATCACCTACATTTAGTTAAATCATACAATAGCAAACATTTTACATTTTTTACTTTATAAACATTATAGAATAACAACTATATGTATATGCATATTACCATAGCGTACCTGATAGTCATGATCAGCTAACCTATGCCTTAGGCCACTCCACTACTTACTTACACTATAGTAATCTTTTGGAGGATATTTTTTAATTATTTTTGGAGGATTTATGATTTCTTTTTTATCATGACTATTTAGATATATAAGTTTATATTTGAAAATTATATTTACAATAATATTGGCTAAATTTGTTGACCCTCAATTAAAAGTTGATTGAACCATTGTCGAAATGGATTGAACCATGGTTGAAATTGACTGAACCGTAGTCTAAATTGATTATTATTAACTAAATTTATTGGACCACTGACTAAAATTGAATGAATTGCATAACTTGTTTGAACCATTCGCTAAATTGACTGAAACGTTCATTAAATTGACTGAACCATTGACTAAATTGACTGAACAATGGTCCTAACTGACTGAACCATTGACTAAGTACAATATTGATTAATTAACTAAATTGATTCAACTGTCTACTAAATTGACTAAATCATCTACTAAATATCACGGAGTGTTTGACCTTATAGAGTATATAAATTGACTATATACATTATATAGTATAATATACAATATCAATGTGGACATAATAGCTCTTATTATACAATAATATACCTTGTAGACATTATTAACTAAGAATTGTGTGTGTTTGTGTATATATATATGTATGTGTATAGAAGCATATACAAATTTTATTATAAATGAACATATGATTACACATTATAGAACCAAGGCCTATATTTCCTAGATCATCGTCTAAGTTGAATGAATCATGGTCGAAGTTGACAAAATAATATTCAGATTTGAATAAACCATTRACTAAACTTACTAAACAATTGTCTTAGTTGACTGAACAATGATCTAAACAAATTAAACCATAGCATAAATTATCTGAGTCATTGTCTAAATTGACTTAACCTATTGTCTAAATTGTATGAACTATTGTCTATATTGTTTAAACCATAATCAAAACATCATGGCATCTTTAATCGGTACATATACCTTCA
>MEJB01000044.1:633837-670508 GCA_001752375.1 Rhazya stricta
ACCTTATCAATTTAATTTTATTATCTAAATTTAATTTTCATTCAAAATTTTCATTTCCCTCCATTTTATTTTTAAGCCTTCCTAAGAGTTTCATCCATCCTAAAGTTTATGCTACTTGATAGATTACAATAATTTGCCTAGATTACTACATGATTAATCTTCTTAGAATATGTCTTTCCTCTCATCGCAGTTCAATTCACACGTACTCTGCCTCTCTTATGTCTCTCCATTCTTATTAGAAAATTTCTATATTCTTTGCTTCAAACTCTCCWCTCATACCTTAATATTTCTAAAAACAATCTTAAAACGCATCCAATGGAAAAAGCACAAGGAAGTTGAACAACAACAGCAAATGAGAATAGCAGTTCCCAGCAATATCCTGTTCGACTCAAGTGGATCATCATTACAAAACAACCATTTAGGGAATCTGATGTCATTTCACGTTTAGTAGGCAATCTCTTATACTAAATGTTTGGGTCGGAAACGAATGGACGCGTACATGATATGGATTTTGATGTAGCCGCAAAATTCTTATCAACCTCAAATATAGATGTTTTGAAGGAAAATGATCAAGTCAAGGCATTGACCAAAGACCTTGAAAACAAGGTTGAAAGATTGACTGAACAGGTTGCTTTGCTAATGGAATTAGTTTAAAACATATGGATTTGAGCTCCATTTCAACCCTTTGAAATCCAGTAAYTAGCCCATGATCGAATTAGTCCTGTTGACTTAGTCGATTATATACTTTTTTTATTACTAAAAAATGAGCYTTTATATTGATAATATCTTTYTCCAAAACTTGATTTGTAAGTTGSAGAACCTAAAAATAGTCTTGGTTCGCACATGGTTATAGACAATGCAAACGAAAATCGAGAAGGTTTGACTATCGTAGTCAACTACCGTAGTCGACTATGACAACATATAATATCATAATTGATACGGTTTCATTTGATTATGAATTAATTACTTTTTATTTTTTTCAAATGTAACTACATCTATGGGTGCTAATCTTAAGTTGAATGGCGGTTGCATTTTAGATTAGGGTTCATTACTAATTATATTGTATTCTCACTTTCCAACGTTATAAAATATTATAATTATTGTTTATTTTAATTACCCTTTCTATTTTTCATTATTAGTTATTTTCATATGTAATTGTCATAATTATATTATTAATATTAAATATTTATTTAATTTGAAATTCATAATTTTAATTTTAATTTAATTAAAAATAATAATTCGGCATTATTTCAAAATAATGTCGAATTATTATTATTATTTAAAATAGATAATTTTTATCTGGACGTCGTTTTAAAATATTGGCATAAAATAATCAAAATGTTGAGATACTAATGTTATTGTGACACTTTATAAACAATTAAACTAATATAAATATGGCGACTCATACATGTATTGRCAAAATATTTATATAGCAACATATACAAGCGTCGGCATAAAACATACAATGACAACTCATATATGTGTTGGTAAAAAATTCATATAGCAACATATACAAACTTCGGCATAAAGCATACTAAGACAACTCATATATGTGTTGGAAAAATATTCATATAGCGACATATATAAATGTTGGCATAAAACATATTAAACGATAAAAAGTTGAAATACGTTTATAAATGTTGACACACTATCTATCATACTACTACTGCAAAAGTCATGACGAATGCATTGTCGTAAAGTTTCTCAATCGTCACGAMATGTTTTTTACACGACTTCCAAAATTCAGTATAAATATAGGGACAAATCAATGTGTTAGTTATATAATATATAATGATGTTTTCAATGTGCCGTCATAAGATTCACGGGTCARCTTTTGTAAATGTCARCAAAATTTCCTTAGAAATATCATTATATGAACCAAGCACRATGTTTGCAAACTTCATCAAACGTAACTTGTCCACAAGTTAAGTCATCATAACTCTTCATCATGTATCGGCATAGATCGYTATCAAAACATTTGTAAATGTCGGCTGAAAATTCATATCCYGACCTCTATAAATGTCACTATATCGTACAAATATATGTGGACTATTCTAACGATATATTATAAATGTCCGAATAAGCTCTATCTATATCGACAAAAATAAATGTCGTAGAAATATGCTCAAACGTCATCTTAGTTGGTGTATCGACGTTTGTCTTCGACGTTTGTAACCTAAGACAACTGTAGCAATAATGACTTTTGATCGACATTTGCAAAAAGATATCACCGTAGACATAAAACAGTATTTCTTTTAACTACTTGCCACCTATATCATACGTCGTCATAGACCTTTTTTTAACATAGTGATAGTGAGAACTTGATCGAAAGCATCTTTAGCCTCACCCTCCAGGGCATGGCCTCATAGATTCGAAACTTTCCTAACTAAAGCATCAATGTGRTCTCTACTATCAAGTAGGCTATGCTTGAGCGTGGAGATACTTTCAGCTTATTCATCCATTACTCACACAACCGAAGACAAGGTTGTCATGCCGATAGTTAGCRCATTGTTCCACTGATCAAAGAAACGATTGTTTTCTTCTGAAATTTTCTATTTTATTGAGCCTATTGACTATATTCTGAACTGCATAGAAAGTCTTAGTATATATGAAACTATCCTCATTATCAATCGGGAATACATGCGCAAACACACATGATATGGGGCACCGTCAGTTCTTCAAGCGTGGTAAGAACATTTCGCCAGGTTAAATCCTTCGTGAGCATTTGGCCGTGGCTTCTCCATTAGTACTAGTTGCGGCTTCTCCACAAGCATTCACAGTGGCTCCTTGGTCCTCATTCACAGCAGCTCCTCGGCCCTCACTCGCGGCGTCTCCTCGGCCTCGTTAATCCATCCATAACTCGCTCATAAAGAGAAAGACCGAAATGTCAGGATGCTATTAAAATAATTATTCAAAAAATAAAAATAAGAGAAATCAGTACAGTTCATAACCTATAATGGCTGAACAATTTAGATCAGAACCTGCTCGGTGTGATTCGGGGACAGAAAAAACAGAGAAAGATCGAAGTATCACACCTTTAAATAGGTTGTCCATGGATTTTTCCACAAAACATCGACATTAATAAGTTTTAAACTGCAATTCTCGTAAAATAAAGTATTCATTAAGTTAAAGAATATTTCCCTTTCTTTTTTTTTTTTTTAACTAAATTCCTGCACCAACTGCATCACCTTGTGCGACATCTGAACCTAGAATTAATATATAATAACAAGTGAATAGAGTAACAGGGTATGTTTGTCCAAAAATTCCTAAAAGCACAAGATGGAACACAAAAAAGCACCCCCTAAGCTGCTTTAAGCTAAAAGCTGGATAAAGAAGTTTAGGAGAACGAAATCAATGGTAACTTGTTTTAAGCTAAAAGTTAAAAGCAACTGTTTTTAAATTTAGGAAAATAGTGCATCCGTGGTTTTGTTGTCTGAAAATCTTTTAGTGCTTGTTAATTGTACCAACTACAAACGCCATTAGAGCTTTCCCAAAATTTGCGACGAAAATTCTAAATATTTTAATTATTTTATGTTTAATGATTTAAATGAGAATAACAAACGAACTTTTTGAATTTCAAAATTGTCAAAAATTCGTGGCAAACTTGCAACAGACTTTTGTGAAAAAATTAAATTTAATTTTATAAGGAACATTAATATATTATGTTTCTCAAAAAATATCCGTGAAATTTGAGACGGATTTCATGAATAAGATTTTTAAAATTTTCTTTATTTTCACAAACACATTTTGCCAGAAATCCATCCCAAATTTGCGATGGGTTTTCTACAGAAACTAAACCATGAGGTATTTAATTTTTTTTGAAATTTTTCTTATAATTTTCGTTGAATCCATTACAAATTTGCAACGAATTAACAACAACATCTACAATTATTGTTCAAGATTTAAGAAATTTTTTTGTTCCAAATTGATAAAAGCTTGTAATGACATATTTAAAGAATTTTCACATGATATTAATGAATGAATTTTATAATTTGGAAAAAAAATTACTTCTCAAAGGGAGCGTAAATAAATGTCGGCACAATCTTAAATTTAGATAATTTTCTTGATCCAAGATGCAAAATAAATGAATGCTTAAGTTTAACGTTAAAAAATTTCTTAAATTAAGAGGAAAACAAAAATATCTTAGATGAAGAATTGGTGTTTATTTAAATCAAAAGGTCATTCAAATGGAGCCCTATTATATGTAAAAAAAAAACATGTACTCTACTTAAAGATAAATATACAATGCATGCAGTCCAAAATTTGGATGCAATAATATATGAAGATCGAACCTAATTAAATATTTTTCAAACTTTTGAGATATCAAATTTAGAGTCTTGAGAAATTTCCATTAAAATTAAGAATTTTGACCCATTAAAATTAAAATTAGCACGAAAATAGGGTTGAGGGCGCTGTTGCTGGACTGACCCGACCAACTTTCAAAGGGTTTCTAGTCTAAATAAAGGGCCCACATAGGCCCAGACACAGCTTTCCCGTGACTGACGTTGACTTTGTCSCTATCAATGGCCCCTACTTGCCCTTTTCTTTCTTCTGTACTGTACTTCATTGCTTTCCCTTTCCTTCCACTTCTTCTTTTTGAATAACCATCAATATTCAAATTAATCGAGTAAAAGAATAAAAAGAAGTCTGAAGATATTATTTGGTGTTAATTTAGTAAAATTGTCTTACCAGCCTAGTTTATATCGTAATCTTTTCTTATTAAAATTTATTATCTAAAAAACAAAGAATAAAAGATAAATTCCTAAAATAGTTATAAATATCTCACAATTATTTATCTCATTGCATCACGAATGATTAATCAATTAAATTATGGCAAGAAGGTTTTACCTTACCGAAATCTCATATCAAATATATATATATATATATATGCCTTGTGGGAAATAAGATGAGCAATTCATTTTTCTTTATTTTAAAAAAAACTCTTAAAACGCAAAAATATAAGGAAGATAGAAATCAAGTATAATAGGTTTTGTTGATTTCAATGGATTATCTAATCGATCAGTGACACTAACATGTTATCGGATCGACAATACCATTTAATAACTAATATATTATACATTACAAATCAATAAATTATTAGTTAAATTTTATTTTTTTCAAAACTAATGAAGATTATGTACTAAATACATTATCCTGCTGTTGCTGTACTGATTTAAAATATGACATATGTATATATGTTGTGATATGATTACTATTAGAAAATATATAATATGGAATGTAATATGCAAGTGTGTTAGATTTAACCGTCAATTAATTAAGAAGTGATGAAAAGTATTAAACATCTTAATCTGATATACTTAGATGTTATACCAATTACGATATTATAACTTCAAATAAAGAATTTATATCTGGAATAAAGAAAAAAAGAAGTTAAAGAGAAGTAATAATATATTTACATAATTATGTTTTGATTAATATGAAAAGATACATAATTAAAATTATATAATAAAAGAGTATATTAGACGAATATAGACCAAGTAAAACACCATCACAACCACAAGCTCCCCACCTATGCACACAAATTGTGGTAAAGCCAAGTAGGGTGGCTTTGACAAAGACGGAAAATGGCCCAGCATTTCCGGCAAAACAAAATCATATTACATTTTATCAAACGCCGTCCCCAACGACCTCGTCTACACGCAACAAGAAGCCCCCTGCATTAAAAGAAACAAAACCGCACAAAAAGGCCAAAAAACTCAGGACTACTCAAAGCTTACAAATAACCATCAATACATTCCTTTCGAGACCCTTGTTTCCCTTTCTACTTCTGTCTCTTCGGTCTTCTTCTTCACCAACTGATCAACGTCTGCCTAAAGAAAGCAAGTAATGAAGTGGTGGTGATAATAATGGAGGCAGCTGAGGAGGAGTTGGAGAGGAGAAGCAAGTTCTTAAGCAGTTTGATTCAGAAAAAGAAGTCTGTAGAGCAGAAAGAGCAGAATGAACGTATGAATGTCCGCGTGAGAGCTGCTGATATGTCTGTTGCCTTGCAGAACCATGCCTTTAGCTGTGCTAGAGATAATCTTGACTCCATGCCTAAAGGGAAGCTTGACAGCAAACGACTTGCTCTTGCTCTCAAGAAGGTATTTTTACACTTATAGTGATGATATTAGCTACTTTTCAGCATTTACGACCGTTCAATTAACCCTTCGGTTTACTAATTCAAGTTTTTATCTTTGTGGTTAATTCCTTTAATAATTTTTGTGGGTTTGATTTGTGTTGCTTATTTGGATGTTTAAAGCTGAAGTGTAGTGAATTAATTTGTACAGGACACTTGATAAAATGAATGTTTTCATCGTTTTAGTTTTTCCGTCACCTTTTTTCTTGTTCTAATTCAAAGTTTGATTTGGGCACCTCCTCCCGAATCCCCAAATTTTCTCTATATTTAGGCATGTTTTTCTTTCCTTCTACTGCAATGTCGGAAATTCTTTGGATGGTTTCCCTATAGAGGTCCCTTTTCCATCTTATTACTCTTATGGTGGTCACTTCTGGCAAAGTTATTAAAATAATTCTCTTTTCATCTCAGGTTTAGGAGGATATCCTATTTTTGAGTGGACATTCGCAAATAATCTTGCTTCTATGTTCTAAAATTTTCCTTTGAGATAAAAATCCATAAGCAGAGGTAATTTGATCTTTGTTTAGTGTGAAACGTGGTGAGATCCAACAAAGTTTTAGACATTTCAACAACTTGTTGCATCTCCATTCACCTCCCGGTTCTTTAGAGTGATCCTTAGCGGAAGAATGAGATCAATCATATTTCTGGTATAAGCGCATCCAGAATTTTTTGTTTCGTTTGTTGGATATCATATTGTTCTATTTCGTACGTGCCATATTCTTTTAGTAAATGGCTCTGCTTGAACAATGAAATTTGACCATGTGCTTGAGCTTGAACACAAATGCACTCAAAAACTTGTGATTAACATAGACTATATATCCTTGCCTAAGCTCATTTGATTCGTCAACTTTCATGTTCTTTAATTTCAACAGTATATTACTTTGAAGTTCACTTGTAATTTGTTATTAAGCTCTTCTCTGGCAGCCACTTGCTCATTAGCAATAACTTAAGTTGTAAATAGTTGCAAATCTTTCTGTTTCAATTGAAAGGCAATAGTGTTCTTGTCCATGATGGTTGCTGATGCTGACTGAATGTTCATAGGCTTAAGCACTAATTTCTTGCTGATTGAATCTTTTAGTTACATAAGCTTTATCTGTTGTCTCTCTCTTTGAGAGTCACCTAGTCTAGCTTTGTTCATAAAGCATGTGATCCTTTGGCAAGTATGTAATAGTTGATTTGTGTTTGTTATTCTTTATTTATCTGCATGATCCTAGCTGCAACAGATCCCTTGAATTGAAATGTCTTTCGATCTTCCTCTCCCCTTTTCTGGATCCTTCGTTAGGAACCTGACTGAGCTTCACTTGTTTACACACAAAATGACAGAGGGAGAGGAGGTTGGCATTGGCGTCCTGCCCCTCCTCCTYCTCTACTCCATCGTCATAATTATCCATGGAGAAGTGCTCAGTGATGGCCTCAGAGCTGTAACTCATGTAGTATACTCTTGATCTTAGCTTAGTAATGCTGCTACACCTCATTCTAGCAACCTGTAATACTAAAAGTCGCCTTTAAATCTTTGTTGAATTAGTTGAGCCCACTTAGCCATAATACTGCACTTCTTTTTTTACTTTAGGCATCATTATGCTGAAAGTTCCATTGCAGGAACTGTTTGTTCTCGCTTACCCTTGTGCCATGTGAAAGCCAATGAAACTGGAAGGATTTCATAGTCTCCCCTCCATCAAGTACCTTTTTCTCTTTGAGGAAGTCTTGCAATTGTTCATTTTGATCTTGGTTCCAAAATGCAGAATATTTCCTTATGACCTTACCTGATTCAAAACTGTGTATGTTAACTTGGGGAGTGCTCTAATGGTTTGCTATTGTCTGTCTCTACAGGAATTCGACTCAACATATGGTCCAGCTTGGCATTGCATTGTGGGAACAAGCTTTGGCTCCTATGTTACACATTCCCTTGGAGGTTTTCTGTATTTCTCGATCGATAAGGTCTACGTTCTTCTGTTCAAGACTGCTGTTGAACCTTTAAGCCATTGATACTTTGATGTAGGTTTCTATACTCTCWAATTTCCAAATTTTCAAATTTGGGGGACTTCGTTTCTTATAAGTAAAATTTGGAATGCATTGTGTAAAGTTAAAGAGAAGGAAGAAAAATACAAGTGTCTCTGCTTCACTACTTCAATTCCCTAATGTTTGTATCTGATGAGTGATGACTATTGAAAAAAAGAAATTCCATTCTTGAAAGCGTGTTATTTGAGATTATTAGTTCATATTAACAAACCTCTTTTCTTCACACGATATTTTTTTGAAATTTTTTTAACAATTTTACTAACATATTTTAATAAATTTTCTCTCTCTCTATAGAATTTTCTCTGCCTTCTTTCACAAATATCGATCAGATCTATCAATTTTTTTTTGAATTTTTACTGCAAAATTTAATTAAGCATTGCATCAATTGATAATTGAGACTACGCAATTAATTGTCTGAGTTTAAAATTATTAAAAAGTTGATTTYTTTTAATTTTCACGTTAAAGTYTATTAAATATATTATTATCATTATCGAAAAACACTTTAAAAAGCATAATCGAAAGAAATTAGGCAGCGTTGCTTTTAATATTCCTTTTTTTAATTGTGATTAAAAGTGTGTTATATTTTACATATTGAGGTATAATTAATTATATTTTTTTCATCTTTACTTTTATTCAATTTTYAAACCATCAATATTCGACTTAAAGAAGTGATACAATCGACTAAAAATATTTTTCACTCATATAATAAATTTTAAATTTAATTTACATGTTCGTTCCTCTTAAATTTTTTCTAAAAAAATTAAATAAACGGAATAAAAAGACCATGCTACTTTGCRAACTCGAATTGAATAATTTATTTGAAAATCAATTCAAAATGATAAAAATATTCTTATTTTTTTGTACTAACTAATCATCCATATCTATAATTTTAAGAACTCATATCTAATATAGATTCCATAAGATACGAACATTTACAAAGAAAATATGATTATATGTTTGTAATTATCTGAATGAATTAAGGTAAAAATCTTAAACCCTAATCTCTAAATCATAAACCTCAAATCCTAATATTCAAATTATTGTGAGATTTTAATAAAAATTTATTGTCATAAATTAGAAATAAAACTTGATGCACTTAATTTCAAGAGGTGGACAATCTTTACTTGGTCAAGTATCGTTATTACTATTATTATTTATTATTTAATTATTATTATTATAATTTTGTTTTTGAAAGATATCTATCTATTTCTATGGGAGGTACATGTCTCCAAAAGCCGACATTTGTACCACACAAAAGTATCCGAGTATGTTTCTCAAACAAGCAATATAGGCCCCAAATTTTCTTCCTTCTGATCACATTTGCTCCTTTCAGATCGAACTCTTCAAGCCATTACAACATATTCCATATGGAAAAGTACGAGGAAGACGAAGCCACAGAAGTTGTTCTGCAACAGGAGTTACCCCATGAAGCTCTTTTTCTTGCTTTAGCTTATCTTCCTCTATCTGAACTTCTGGTCATGAGCCAAGTCTGCAGATCTCTCAGAGAAGCTCTCAAGAATGATATATTGCCATGGCTGAATATTGTGGTGCGAAAGCCTTTGAACAAGCGTTTTACAGATGACCATCTGTTAAAAGTAGCATCAAAAGCAGAGGGACGGCTTAGAACTCTGGCTCTTTTAAATTGTTCGAAGATTACAGATGATGGGSTTCAAGAGGTCGTAGCTTGTAATCCTAACATAAGCGAGGTAATGACAAATTTCTTCCTTGCATAATTTAGTCTATTGCAGCGTTCTTCTTTTTCTGATTCTGCAGATTATTTGGAGACACCCAAAAGCCATTTTTGGTGTTTTGGTTAAGATAGGATAAGATAGGGTAGGTGCGGCCTCTTAGTTTTGCCTCAAAGTCAAAAGGCCCCAGAAATAACTGCATCTATCTTCTCTTCCAGCTTTACTTACCAGGATGCACAGCTTTAACGCCTGATGGAGTCATCGAAGCTGTGAAGTTGCTCACCAGGAGTGGCTACAGATTGAAGAGACTAAGGATCAATGGCATTTACGATATAAAGAAAGAAGACCTTAAAATACTTCAGCACTTAATCAATGAAAATCTAACTCAGCAGAAGCAAGGACCGAACTTGTACCATGAGTTCAAGAAATTCACAACATTTAAACTTCAAGAAACTAGTCCTCCTATTGACATGGATTTGTGTCCAATATGTGAGGAGGTACGGGTGGTTTTTGACTGCCCAAGAGATTCCTGCAAGAGGATGAGACAGCAGCAAGAAGTAGAGTGCAGAGGATGTAGATACTGCATTCCAAGATGTGAAGAATGTGGTATATGTATGAAAGATGAAGAACATGAGGATGCAGCTTGTGCAGATAGCCTGTGTTTAGGCTGTTGGCTTCAGCTGCCAAAATGTGATTTCTGCAATAAACCATACTGCAGTGAACATGCTGATCAACAGTGTTSTCTTCCTGGCTGTTCAGGATTTCTATGTACCTCTTGCCGTTCAAAATTCATTTGAGAACTCATGATCTGGACTTCCAGAATCTTTATCTGAGAACTCTGAGCTATCTCTAGCTAAGGCTGAGGTGCATATCTCGTACATTACACATCTACATTACTATATCCTAGTTCGGTGACATTATTAAATCTCCTATTATGTTTGCTTATTGCAACAATAGACACTGCCTCAAAACATATACAAAAACAACCAAATAGGGATAATAAATATAGGGAATGTGAATCGAGCCACATGTGAATACAATTGTATAAAAATTGTGAAAGAGCATAATTGTCAATTTCCTATCCAGCTTTCAGCAAAAAGAAAAATGGACAAMTGATCACTGCAGAATGCAAACGCATTCTCAACACCAATCCAGCTAAGGACTGCAATCCTCTAGAGGAAACAGAATTTACCTAACGTAATTTACATGAATATTTCCCAAAGGAGAAGGGGCAGGGGGGAGAAAGAAGGGGGGACCGAACAAAAACAAAGCTCCCTTGCTTGTACAAATTAAAGGGTCACTCACCTAAAGATTTGCTAGCTACAACCAAACGTTGAAACAATGCCACCCTTTAATCTCCTCAGAGAACCAAAATCGGGTGAGCCAGAAGTGATTAAAGCAGTTGAATCAAATGCTCCACAGGTAACAGTGAAGTTGAGAAGCAGCATGAAGCGAAACTGATTGTTTCACCAAAAAACTGCACCCCAAAGTAAAAGACCAACTATCATGGAGCTAAGAAGGGGGCCCCTGTCATACAAATATTGCGAATGGTAGCCAGATACTGTTGAGTTTGATGATGGAGCAAGAGAAGTCCCATTCACAAAGGTGTTATTCTTCCCACCACTTCAAGAGAAAACAAGTGGAACAGAACTATAAGAACAAATACTAAAAATAAACAATGAAGAGATTTTTTTGAAACAACAAAATTTTAGGCTGCTCATACCTTCCTGGAAACACACATGAACCATGACCTGCACAAACAGAATAGATACTAAGACTCAAATAATGCAACAAAAATGCAAAGGTACAGGAAAAATAAATCAGTTTTCTTCTCTTTATTTTGCAGTAAGTATGATGACGACTTAATTGTCTTCTTATTGTATTTTACTAAACAAATCTCAAAAKTTTTATGCAAGTATGGATTAACTGTTAGACTTGAAACCTTTTAAGTATTAATCAATTAGTTTCGAAGCGTCCTCCTACTCCTACATCCAAACAATAAAAAAAAAACATGATAAACAGTTRACTTTTTGTTTCATAACAAGAATTTATCATGCTTCCCCGATAATATTGCCTTTCCTGTACACATGACTTCTTTTATTGGTGTGTGAATGGTAGCTCCCCCTCTGCATCCAGATACTCGGGCGTGATCATTACTTTTTAAACCAAGTCAACTCATTGTGTGGTTCCGTAACATAGAAATTTGACTACTTACTAGGATCTGTGGTTGTGACAGTGGCAACCCCATTGAAGTCACAGGTTCCATCAGCCATAGCCATCCGGTGATAATAGGCATCAAAAGCATAGGATGCATGTGCAACCACTGTATCTGGATCATAACATTCTTGACCCTGCATTAAAGAAGAGCAATCCACTTTCCCAGGACCACAAGCCCAATCCAGGGCTGCTTGCAGCATCTTCCGATCTGCCCCTTCCTTTGCAACACAAAAGGTCTGATTTGTGGTGTCATTTGCCAAAACAGTACCACTACCTGTCAAGTGTAGGATGTAAACYGGTACACCATTGGCATTAAAAAGCCCCCAGTTCTTCTCTGAGACAGACCCTGGTCTCAGATCTTCATTGTATAGCTCATAAATATAAGTACTGAGCGCAACTCCAGGGTGTTTGGGGGTCCCTGTGTTGTTAAGAACATGTCTAATAAGGTTACTGTTATAAGTGTTAGCATTCTCAAGTGTGGCAGCTGGCTCAGAAGAATTGCCCTTGGATGGCCAACCCGATTCCGTGACTATTATGGGAATATTAGTGAAGTTCAGATAGGACATAGCAAAATATGCAGCATCAACAACCGCATCAAACACATTGGTGTAGTGCAGGAGAGTATTAGAATCTACAGCTTCTTTGTTGGGGGGAAGAGGACGAAACAATGCATAATCTAAAGGGATCGCACCATTTGATAGCATAAAATCATAGTAGGGATAAACATTGAGCATAAGAAAGGATCCTGTGGATTGTAAAAACTTGAGCAGGGGAACCATGATTGGTTCCAAGGAGCGATTAAAAAATGCTTGGGAGGGTGGGAATGAATCAAGGATGATAGCCGAAGAGTGTGGAGTGGATACTTTGATGTGGGAATCAAGATTTGCAGCCACAAGAGAAGATTGGATGAATTTCATTGCAGACACCAAGATTGGAGCAGCATTTGGAAGGCTAGTGAGGACTTCTGACCCTACGGCTATAGCTGTAATGTTGGTGGCAGGAACATGTGCAAGAATATTCCGTGAAACCCAGTTAGCTGCAGTGGCATTGGATTGACCAATGCCTAACAGTTGATCATTTGGAACAGATACAGTCACACGAATACCAGTCTTAGCTAGTGCGACGAGCATAGCTCGGTCAGCATCGTATAGCCTGACGTGGTGGATCTGCTGGGCTTTGAGAAGCGCAACCACTTGAGTGGGATCGGGCATGTCAGATAGGTCTGTGCCTATATTTAGACCAATAAAAGCACCTGAAGGAACCCACAAAAGGTACAGTTTTAGCACAGTTACTTAACAGCAGTAACTAAAACACATAGCAACCAGACATAACCAGTGAAGAATCATGAGCATCATTTTAAATAAAGAACCAAGAGAAGAAGCATTTAATAAACTTTCATTTGTAAAAACGAAACTAGGGGAAACGGAATCCAAGTATAAATACTAGACTCATTCAAGGGAACAGATCTCAGGTACATATCCCGAATGTCTCATGTTCAATCATCATTTTGATAACTAATTAATCGTATTGGAGACTAAACACTGATCATGTATTCTAAGCAGGGCAAGCGATGCCTCAACTGGATAAACCAATTGGGTATCTGTCTAGCTCGTTCCACTAACTAGATATAGTGTCGTTAGCTAAAGCCTRGACAAGATTGTAAAGTATCATCAGGGGCTGCCGGAAACTGGGAAAGTGAAGCACCAACTAAAATTTTGATCAAATTAGTTACAATTTCAGTGGGCCAGCACACTAAAAAAGCTTCGGATATGATTGGTGCAATGAACAACTCGCATCAATCATCAGGTTGAGAGAATGATTGCAGACCAGGTGCTTCCTTACCCCATATGGCATACTTCCCCACATTAGACCAGCAATACTGACCACATTTAAGACACCATGAGAGCTACCCTTCCTCTGATCCTTCTTCTTTTGCTGAGAAGCAACTTAAGCACTACTGTGTTAGTTATTGTACAGAAGCACATTATGCAACTGGTCAGATTACAGAATTAGTATTGGGCACTTTGAAGCAGACAGCTCAAGACATGAAAATGCAACAAATTTTCTGCCAAAGAATGTATTGATACATTTTTGGACAGTTTTCTACTTCTAAATCTGGTTCACAGGTACAAGCAGAAATATACAAGAGATTTTGTTTGAGTGATTTGGGGGGAGAATACAAGGATAATGGTTAAACGAAGTAGAATTTGTTTAGCAGCACATTTATTTTATCATTTACCAGTGAAGATATCTGCATGTTCCCCAATTATAAATTGGCTTGAATAAAGAAGATACTGCTGACATGTTAAAAGCCTGAGCAACAACTATGAATTCTTGAGTTTATCTAGCCCATATTAAGGGTGGAAGCTAATGAGTTTATCAAGATTTAGGGATTCTGGGGGATTTGATGAGATGGAAGATATTAAGCCTAGTTTTTCAAACAATCTCAAGGAAAGAGGGGGTGAGCGTGGGGGAAAGACGGAGCGAATCAAATGCTCTTCAACCAAAATGCCCTTCTAAAATTAAGCATGTCAGAAGGATGTGCAAGTGTCGGTGGGTTCCCCCACAGATGTGGTGGTCCTGACTAACTTGGGCGATTGAAAATAGCTTAGGGACTTAAAAGGGTAAAAGTAGTTTAGGACAAGGGCCTCATAAGGAAAATAGTAAGGAATACATCAGCTAATTTCACAGTATTATCCCTTTGACCTATTAAATTCATCATGTAATCCTAAGGTTAAGAGAAGGGATGGYCATGTCAGGACAACAGCAGAATAAATATATAGGCAGTGTAGGTGCACCCTACTTTTGCTGCAACAGATTTTTGCCTAATGGCTAATACCCTTTGCATCACACTAAATATACACCCCAACTTTATCATATTTAAGAGTCAAACACTAGCTACATATATTGTTGGCCAAATTAGCTATGGTTGCTACTGTATTTGAACTTTACCCTAGAGGCCACATCAAGCCATTGTCAAGATACAAGGAAGACAGTATTGGTCTAAGTCAACCAATCTTTGTCACCATGCTGCATACATATAGGGAACAGAGCCTGCTATACATATAAAGCCAAATCCTTCATGTATCAGCTCCTCTGACATGAAGGGGAATATTCATGCATAAATGCTATAAGGCCAGAGAAATACGTATGACCACACAGCAAAGCAACTAGGTAATAACTGGACTGTGATTTTGTATCCAGAATCACATTCTTTTATCGTGTGTACAATATTATTCTGCTGTACCTGTTGTTTTTCATAATTTCAATGCTGAATCCAAAAATTATTGAAATTTGTATATTAACACTCTATACTGCAAACTGTTTCACTTTTTACATACTATTCCAGATACTGGCAACTAAAACTATTTTTTCCTCTCGGGGCCTGAGTTTTCAATACTGAATCTGAGGAACTGTCTCTAGAAAGCATGTTTTATAAGCTATTGTTGGAAATAAAATGCAGACCAACAACCATCATCAGCTACAGAAAATGTTTTGAGATTTAGAGATTCAGGAGATCTACTTGACTGCAAATTAATAAGCAAGCAATTAGGGGTGGGGCACACAAGGCTCCAATTGTCAGTCTATATGACAGTTTACTAGTCGAGCATACATCTGATTTAATTCCTTGCTGACAAGGTCTAGTTAGGGTAGCATGAGCATCTTTATTTCTCCAAGCAAATTCAATTACTTCCATACAGGTAAGACCATACTAKCAGAACATTCAGATACCTCTACGAAAGTTTTGGAAAACTATACATTCATTAGAAAACAAAGAAAGTAATCATATCCAGGAACATTAGCTTGACTCAATCAGTTTTCCCTTTTGAGTTTCAAAATCAAACGAAGGAGTCCAATTTTCGTCAAGCAACATGGACCCATTATGCTTGTCTAAATTGCCAGTGGATAAGCATGTCCCTATTCTGACGCAAAACGAGTTCTATACAGCTGAAAAATGATTAATCATGATACTCCCCCCTCTGGGGCGGGGGGGGGGGGGGTTCTTTTAGAGTGGTTCTAAATGAGCATGGTTAATCTGGGACCTGCTTTCTCACTGCACCATCTTTCCTTGAATTAAGAACTGAAGGAAAGATAGACCTCCATTCTAAAATCAGTGGCAATATATATATATATGTATATAGATTAGCAACAGAGTTGATGTAATCTGCCATATCCAATACAGGGGTTCTCGCTCCCCTATTAGCATGCATTAACGATACATTACAACACTTCTACCTGTCCAAAAAGATACTGCTATATATATATATATATAGATTAGCAACGGAGTTGATGTAATCTGCCATATCCAATACAGGGGTTCTCGCTCCCCTATTAGCATGCATTAACGATACATTACAACACTTCTACCTGTCCAAAAAGATACTGCTGCTTATCCCGAAAATCATAAAATTTATGTAATCATTTGTCTTCAAAATATTAATGTAGTCTWTAGAAGGAATAATAATGGCAGTATTAACTCATTATCTGCTCTCTAACGGTGCCAYGCCACAAGAGGACCAGAAAAATGCACCAGCCTTCCTGGTGAAATGGTTATCATTCAGAAGAAAAGTTCCTCTCTCATGGCTAAAATGCAGAATGAAGCAGCATCTTTTGTTTGCATGACAATTTTTTTTCCCCCTTGACATGTGAAATGCTCAACAGTAAATGACTGGTAATGAAACAAAGAAGAATTCAGAAGGTTCTCATTATTCAAGATTTCTTGAACCATTTTAAGCTGCTTATTCAACTGGATATCCATCAAGAGTAAATTGACGAGACAGGAGTGCTTTATTAGAGATACCATGTGCAGTTAGGTGAAACTTCAAATAGATACCATATATGTACATCCCATCTATAGGGAGCCCATAATACCCTTGTAAAGCAGCAAAGGGCATAACTCAGGGAAAGACAAGATAAACTTAATCATACAATATCTTCCTGCAATGATCATACTCCACGTGTCACTGCTGAGAGCTTTTAAACTAAGTAGTGAATATAATATTGTCAAACATCAAGTTTTAAAGGAAAAAGAAAGCAACTTCCGTCAGAGCAGAAGAAGATTCTTATTGCCACCATATTTTATTTAATATCATTATACAAAACACTAAAAAATCAACAATTTCAAGCAGCTGCCTTACATCTAAACAAGTATTGAAGGAAGCTCATTCATGGAACAATTGTCAGAAATCATGGTCAGGTTGCACTAAAAATTTCATAGTGCAACATTGTCACATGCTGACACGTTAAACTTCTAATATAAAAATGAMAAAAGAACAACCTTGAGACCAACTGTTTGGACCCATACGGTATTGTGCTCTTCCATTATCATTTCCTTTTGAAGGAACATATCTTTTCATCATACGAAACCCACACGAGCTGGGCCTCAATAGTCTAGCTTCTTTAGGTTCTTGGGTTTTAATAAAGGTAAAGAATTTACTACAGAAAGAAAACTACTTCGAAAGGACAACAAAGATTATCAAGGGAAAGATTCTCTGTTTCTCTAGAAAAATCCCCATTTACAATGTGAAAACAAATTCCGTTTCTAGGTCACTAAAGAAATAACTTCAAAGTTTGGATCCCATATTAGTCAACTTTTTGCACTTCTATTTCCAAGATAAAAGCTTTCTTATAAACTTTACTCTACATTACCGGCAACCTTTTATTTGCACAGACAAACAACTGTGTAAAGTTCCTCAAATACAGTCATTAGGAGGACTCTAGAGCACAAAAGGAGACCGACTCTCTTACTGCATAGGAATGTATAAAATAAGGTAAAAAAATAAAAGCCATTAGCGGTCATATCAAGCAGTACAAAATTGATGCAGAAAACAAAGAGAAGAAACGACCCAGTTTAAACGGACAAACCGGAATTGCCCGGGTAAAAATGATTAAAGGAGCTGGAGATAGACACCCCAGAAGTATTCCAAGGAGACAGTAGTGTAGTATTTGTTCAAGAGCACATACTTTCAATGGCTTAGAAGCTATATTGGAAGACATGAGACAGAAATGAAAAGGCAAAAACAGTTTGTGCAAGCAAAAACAGAAGGAAGAAAACCACTGACCTTCATCAGCAGTAGAAACTGTAGACACTACTAATACAAGAACAAGTAGCAGCAATGGATCCTTTAACATTTTCACTATCTCCAACTTCAAAGTATCAATTTTGGCAAAACATATGAACTCCTTAAGCTCAAAACTCCAGAAAAAAGAACAACAGAGAAGACGAGGGGCAAGAGAGGGAGARGTTCTCTTTTAGGAGAGCTAGTGGCTGAGAGAGACTTTGGAAAAGGAGGGAAGGTCTGGAAATATTAACATTTATATCGAATTTGGTTGTCTATTTTGAACAGATCAAAATCAAGATTTCATGTCAGAGATCGAATGGTCAAGATCGAAAACTKGGTGGTCTTTTTATGGTCCAGCAAATTGGTGTCTGAAGAAATCCTGTGAAGTTTAACACCCCCCCCCCCTTTGGGACCGCAAGAATCAAGTGCTACACATTTGGACAWAGGCGTGGGGKTTTAAGCTGTGTTTTTCCTATGTGATTTTGTGTTTGTCAGGATACTGTAATAAAGTCGAAGTAGTACAAAGATTGTGGTATACGAGGAGAGTTTTACACAGAAAAACGTGGGCCAAATGCAGCTGGAATGCATTCAAAGGTCACAATCTCGGGGTAAAAGCTACTTAGGTGAATCYAGTTCACGACCCCACCTATAGACCAAATTCACTACAAATCACCAGATCACCCATTTCATTTGTCCATTGTTTTTTATTACGAGAATTCCCGAATTTATTTTAATTATAAATTAATTTTAAAATTATCCTCAAAATTATTTAATAACTTCAATTTTTTATTTTCTCAATTAAGATATCTAATTTGTCACAAAGTTTTAATGTAGTTCTTTTGTCATCATTTTTTCCTCATTAACGATCATCAACTCTTAATGACCAAGAATTAATATAAATTAAAATATATTTTAGAGATAAAAATATAAATTTATTTTTTTCTCAACAAAAGATTTGTCTTTTTGTTCCCCTATCCAAGTCATATAATTCATATGTTTTACCTTCATATGTCAAGCACTAAACCAAGCTCCAAGAACAGAAGATCACTAGAAGGTCAAAAGGKGGGCTTTTGGAGGAGTTCAAATGACCTTGTAATTCTTGACATTTAAAATGTGGGGTTGAATACCTTTATTTGCTTTTCAATTAAAAAAACTTATTAAATCTGTTCGCTTTTCAATTAAAAAATTTATTAAATCTGTTCATTTTTTTCTTTCCTATCTTTTATCGTTTTCTTCTCACTCTTCAATCTTGTTTTAAATTTATCTGCATATTAATTAGCAGCATGAATTATATATATTTTTTATAAAGTGAAAAAGGAAAAAACTCTAAGGAAGGTTATTATGAAAACATTAATTTTTTTAAGATACACTTTTATCATGATTTATTATGTCACGCTTTTATTTACACTCCATCTATTATGATCTTAAAATAATTCTAYATGTAACTTAATAAGAATGTATACCTATATCACGGTTACTTTCATTATTTTTCTTAAAAGACTAAAATAAGTTAACATTAATATTAATTATTAATATCAAACATATGCAATATCCATATATATATCACAATGCAATGAGAATCATTTTTTGACAATTTTGTCTCTTTACTATATTAATAAAAAATTAAAAATAGTCAATAATAATCTTATTTAATTTATTTAAAATATGAATGGTGACTAAAAGAAATTATGCTCTTAAAATATATTTTATATTTTAATAAAATTAACGTTAATAATGTTCTCAAATAGATACGATGTTTTGCATTGAAAAAAGTGTAATTCATGAAAAGTAACAGCACCAAATATGATTTTTGGTCTATTATATCTTTTAAATTGACTTTACTAAATATACACAGTTTTATTAATTATTATTTTATTAGTATTAGTTTATTCAAGAGGTACTCAATKAATTGATTGATTGAAATCGCAAAATGAATAGTCATTGTAGATAATGAATCAATTTTATTTTATATATGATTACATTGTATCGATGCAATAATGAAATACAATTTTTTTCATTTTCCTTCAATCTCTTGTTACATATTTAAAATTTTATTGAAGATCGAGAATCTCTCTTGAAAACAATTCAAGAATCTTCTAATAAAGAAAGTTATTCATTGTTAGTTAAGAGATCGAAGAATAACATACTCATTTTAGCTATTAGTTGTGACAGAGGTGGAACATACGGGCAATAATATTTCGTTAGATAATAGAAGAAAATACATCATCAAGACTTGTTAATTGTCCTTTTGAAGTTTGTGGTAGAAGAAAAATCGAGGGGGAATTAGATACTTGAAGTATTAAATGCAGTACACAATCATGATCCTTCTAAAGCTATATCTAGACATCCTTTTTCTTATCGATTCTCCAAAGATGAGATTTCGCGTGTTGAAGAAATGATGAAATCTAGAAAACTAACTTGACAAATTCCCTCATCATTGCGACAATGCAATAAAAAAAAAAAAGTTAAGCARTTTCAAAGACTGTGTGAATAATTTAAAGGAAAAAGGAAGGTGGGAGTATTTGTCCGATGGAATAGTCATCCAAGCATTGCGGAAGAACTTGGTAAAGGTGGTTGTTATACATTGTTGTTTGCATGGTTCTGTTGGAAGGTTGACACATTTGTTCTTTGCTCATCCACTTAAAATAGCATTGACAAAAAGTTATCAAAATGTATTTGTAATGGAATGCACATACAAAACCAACAMGTATAAAATGCCACTACTTGTGAAGATTGGCCCTTTAAGTTTCAATTAATCATTTTGTTCCTTCTTTGTGTTCTTGCAAAGATAGGAGGGAAAATATTATATTTGGTCTTTAAAAATGTAGTGCAAGATATTAGGTGATGGTTTTCAATCATATGTGATAGTCAACGGCAGAGAATTAGCACTAATGAAGGCTATTCAAGTTATCTTTCTATCAACCATAAATATGTTGTACATCTAGAATATTCAAAAGAATATAGTGCATACTACAAGTCTCATTTTAAAGAAGGGAGATTGGGATGTATTTTTATAATCTTGGACTTGTGTTGTTAATTCTCAAAGTGAATATGAATATGGAGAAACTTTATAGCTTTTTGAGCATCAGTTTAAATATAAAACATGAGCTTTAGATTACATGCGATTCACTTGGCTTACTTTTAAAAGAGCATTTTGTGAGTGTATTCATTTTGATGCTCAAGTTATTTCAGGCATTGAAGGAGTACATGCAATGTAAAAAGGTAATTTCAAGTATCAAATTTTGATTTATGTGAAGTGCAAAACAAAATATGACATTCCATCAAGCAATAATTCCAGGAAATTAAGGCATGACTTGAGAATGAAAAGCTCATAATTCCTCATCGTTATCATATGCCATTTTTTTTAGAAACTTGTTACTCGAGTGTCTTTATTCACTTTGTATGAGATTTGGAAACTATATAAATTAGTTAAGTCTGAATATGAATTAATACCTTGTAGAAATTAGTTTAAGACTACAATGGTCTCCCTTGTGCACAGAGGTAGAGCAAATGTGAGTCCAGTGCGGGCATTGGACCTCTCTGGGTTTCCCAAAAAAACTTTAGTAGGTACATTTAGATGTAATGGATTATGAATTATTGATTGACTTGCACTACATCAAAAAAATAATAATAAAAATAAAAAGTCTACATGAAGCCACTGAATGGGCTAACTTAGTCAATTACTAAAATGGGGTAATAAAGTTAGCTAAAGAAATGGGCTAACAAAATCTATTGAATAAGATTATAGTAGGCTAACGGAGTTGGTGAAGGAAATTGGCTAGGAAAGTGGGTTTTTTCCTTTTTTCTTTTGAAGATAATAAGAGCTCTCATTCAATCAGATGAAAAATCCGTTGCTRTAGCAACAAGTACATCARATGGTCCATCTACTAGCCAAGTTATAAAATTATCTAGAAAACATGTCTTTTGAGCAAGTAGATGAGCAAGGATATTTGCCTTTCTATACATAAAATGAAAGCCTTTACATCCCATGGAAAGAGCCTTTATTTATATCGTATGAAACATGTGCCATAGGGGAGAAAATCCACCTTTAGCCTCCTATAGCTGCTTAAGGACATTTTGACAATCTGATTCTAAAAGTAAATCATCAAGATTAAAATGTTCAGCTGAGAGTAAACCATGAAAAATGGCTAGTGTTTCCACATGTTCTGCATTAGCACCATAAAAAGTAGGAATGTAAGCCATAGCCTACACTTTACCTTGATAATTTTTAATTATGATACCCACTTCTGCTCACTGYGCATTCCAGGCTCCATCAACATTAATTTTAAATGTTGGTTATGGTGGAGGTGTCCAGCCGTTCATAGAACCATTGAGGGGAGAAGCCAAAGTGGGTGGTGAGGAATTTGCCTACCTATATTCTTTCAGATAACTCATGGCATAAAACAATGTRTCCTTTGGTTGGATGCTCTAATTCTCAAAAATAGTTTTGTTCCTTGCTGCTCCATAAAATCACAATGATTAATTCTATTTCAGTTTGTTTTACCGAGAGAGGATTCATAAGAATATTGCAAAAGACTTCCTTAATAGAATTTGTGCTGTGATATGCGTAAGCTTTCAGTAGGGTGGTTTTGCGCCATATCTGCTGAGAATACACACATTATATAAATAAATGTAGTGAAATTTCCTCCTATTGACCACATTGAGGACAAAGCAAGAATGGAAGGGGAAATTTGTTCTGAAAGATATCTCTAATTGGTAAAATATTATTGCATAGTCTTCAAATCTAGATACCAATTTAGGTGGTAACTGGGGATGCCAGAGAGACTTCCAAAAAGCATGTGTACTGCTGGTTGAARAGGGTGCATGTTCATACCCTGCAGTAGGTCTATGTAAGAAGTTCATACTTAGAGCATATGTTGATTTAACAGAAAACCATCCATCTTGTTCACAGTGCCAGATAATTTGGTCTTTGTGACGCTCCAGGGGCAGTAAGATTTTGAGTATTTTCTCAATGTCTATGGGAATAAAAAGAGCTCGCAACAAAGGCTTATTCCATCTCAGGAGGTTCGGTAATAGAAGACTACTAACCTTGAGGTTCGATGGTAAGAATGGATTTGGGAATAAAACTTGGGAGTAATATGGTGAGGATAACCAAGGCTGGTTCCAAACAAACACTTTATTACCATCACCAACCCACTATCTCATACCCTGAACAAGTAAGCCCCCAGCCTTCCAAATACTTCGCCACACAATAAATGCATTATGACCTAATTTTTCATGCAAGAAATCCTTCCTAAGAAAGTATCCTGCCTTTAACACACGCTGACCAAAGTTTCGGACGTGTTAATAAGCGCCACCCTTATTTCACAAGTGCTACAAAATTAAAGGTTCCAAGGTTCCGAAAACCTAAGCCCCTTCAGATTTTTTCTTGCAAAGTTCCTGCCATGATTTTCAATATATCCCCTGACCACTATCATCAAATCCCCACCAGAATCTTCATATGAAGTTGTAATTTCTACACAAAAAGTAGCTGAAAGTAAGAAGYAGGACATTACAAATAGAGGCATAGCTTGTCGCACAGATGTAATCAATGTTTCATGGGCTGACTGAGATAGTAGACCTTTCTTCCAATCATGAGTTTTCTTCCATATTCGGYCTTGAATGAAGGAGAAGATGGCCTTCTATGATCTACCAATAAGATAGTAAATCAAGATACTTACCATCATTCTTAGCCTTCGGGATATTAAATACTATTGTGATATCAGTTCGGACTTGTAGAGAGGTGGATTTAGAAAATACTATAGTCGTTTTGTTGAAATTAAAGTCCTGCCTTGAAACTTGCTTAAATAGGTGTAAGATATACAACCTGTTTAACAGTAGTTGGCTATCTTTGAAAAATAAATAAGTTAGTTCGGGCACCCATCCTCCAACTTAAATACCCTAGAGTTGTCTCTCAAACCCTGCTTGATGTAACATAGCTAAAAGGCCTTCTATACAAATTAAAAAAAAAAAAAGAAAAGGAGAAAGAGGACATCCCTGTCGCAACCCTCTAGATGGCCCAAAGCTTGGTGTAGGTACGCCATTCACAAGTACCTAATAAGAGATTATACGTACACACTATATGATAAGATTAACAAAACTTTCTGAAAATCCCATCTTCATCACTAGCTAATGCAAATATCTCCAATCCACGTGATTGTTTGCCTTATTGATATCGAGCTTTAGTGCTAAGTGAGGTGATGTAGTCGACTACTTCAGCCAATGAAAAACTTCCTATGTGATGATGATGTTATCTATTATGAGACAATCCTTGATTAATGCACTTTGTAATTCATCAATCAGAGATGAAAGAACCTGGCGTAACCTGTTTGCTATTAATTTAGCTATGATCTTGTAAGTGACATTTGACAAGCTTATAGGATAATAATTAATCACCTACCTAGGATTCTTGTATTTTTGGAATGAGGGTGATGAAAGTGTGATTAATGCAATTCATATCCAAATCACCATTTAGGGCAGCAAGTGTAAATCTGTTAACTTCTTGAGTAATGATTCCCAATAAATTTGTCAAAAAGCCGCATGAAAACCATGTGATCCTAGAGCTTTGGTGGGGTGCATGTYATGAAGGACCTTTGATACTTTATCAGSGTGAAAAGGCTTACTYAATTCATCAATCTACCATGCCTCCAGACGTTTGGYAATGACATTCCCAAGAATTACTTCAAATTGATTATTTTGATTAGTCGAATTAAAGAGTTCAGTAAAATAGTTAACCATAAGTAAAGTTTAATTGTTGTGGTTGGTATAACACCTTCCTCTAGCATCATCGAGCTTGAGGTGATCCGGTTCTTCCGTTTTGGTTACTTACAATGGTTATGGAAGTATGTCGTATTACGTTTTTCACTTTTTAACCAATTAGTTCTAGATTGAGTAGGCCACTATTCCTCCTCCAGTTGGAGGTAATGTTTAAGCTCACAAGTGGCCTTGGACAAATTTTCTTTGGCTAYCTGACTTTGAAGGAGAGATTGGATGTGATCCTTAGCCTGCTGTACGTTTTTTGGTAGGTATTCAAACTTTACTACAGTCCATAATTTGAGTTCCCTGGGGAGGGAATGCAACACATGAAGAAAATACATGGGAGAGGAAGCCTGGACTGAGCTCCAATGAATTTGTACAACATTTTCCAAATCTGGGTCCTGCATTGAAAATGAAATAATTTTCTAGGAGAACATGATCCAATTGAGCCTTAGTACGTTTGAGCAAAGGTATATGGTCTGAATGGTAGGGGCTGGCATGATGCATTGTTATGTTTGGGGTAAAAGAGAGCTAAGCATCATTAGCCAATACTCAATGTAGCAAAACCCAAACTCAATTGGGTTCTTCTCTACCATGGCACCATGTGAAGGGAGAGCTGTTAGAATATAAATCCTTAAGTTTACCTTCATTGCATTTTGTCTAAACGTAGCCATTTGTGGGGATGATCTTTCTTTCCAGCCCAATTGTTCGGAGGATATGATTATTTCATTAAAGTCACCCATGCATAACCAAGGCATGTGTCTATTACTTCTCAGTCGAATAATAAGTGTAAATTTTGTCAAACAGAATTAAGGAATCATCAAATAGAGTTGAGGAGTTGTTAAATATAATCGAGGAATTTGATATTGCACAACTTCCCTCCGATCCTGGACTAAGGCCTCCAATTTTAAGTAATAATGTGAACATCAAAGATGAAGTTTGAAGAACATACTTGCAAAGAGGTCCTTGACAACCTTTAGATCATTCATTCTCAAAAAGAAAATTTGGAGTTAACCAATTTAGAAAACACAATCTTTCTCAGTTTAGTGATTTTGGTGATTGGCTAGATTATAGTATATAAAAATATGTTGCATGTTGTTTGTCTTGTTATCTTTTCAAAACAACACATGAGAAACAATCGGGGGTTATTTTCTTGTTAGTAAGGGATTCACATATTGGAAAAACAAAGAAAATTCTTGAAAGTTCATATGGGGCAGTATGATAGTGGACATAATAAAGCTCAAATAAAGTGTGATGTTTTTGATGAATCAAGATAAACATATTGAAAAATTTTGCACAACTAACCAAAACAATCAAAGGAATTTTATCACAACAGTCTCAATGCATCAAGTGATCGTGTTCGAGTTTTGTTGTGACGAYGACTACCTTTTCGAGGTCATGATGAACCAGAAGATSATTCTCTTAATCTTGGTAACTTTTTTATCCAATTGTAATTTCTTGTTGATCATATGATGTTATTAAAGCTGTAATATTGACCCTAAGAATTGCAAGTTAACATCACATAAGTTTCATAAGGATATAATGAGARCTTATGCTGCTGAAACAATAAATATAATCATGACAATCATTGGCACAAATTCATTGTCTCTATTATGATTGATGAATCTCGTGATGTGTCAATAAAGAAACAAATATCAGTTGTTTTACACTATATAGACAATAGTGGACATGTGAATGGCAGTTTATAAGGGTTGAACATGCAACCAGTACTACAACTTTATCGCTTAAAGCTATACCTATGAGTAAGGCAACAGCAACAAAAAGCACAAAGCAGCAAGAGATAATGCCTACCTGAAATTCACTTACTTGTCATACGACACCTTGTAGACCTATATCAAAAGTCAATCAAGGAAATGGGGAAGGTGGAAGTAAATTTCCATGACTATAAAGGTCCAGTTGACGTGACTAATATGGAGACCTCCAATTTTTTTTGCTAATCCAAATGGAAATATCGACCATTTAATTGGTGGCTGTATATTAGAAGACAAAATTTTTCCTTTTTATATATTTTCTTAGATGGATTTTATTTACATATTCATGGACTTTCTTTAAGTTTTTGAAGTTTTTAACTTTGGGACTATTTCAATATTTGGTTGATTTATTATTACCTTAATATTTTTCTAAAGTTTTTTTTAAAATTATTTTATTATACATTTGTGGAAGAATTGAAATATTTGTCTTATTGATAGTGCAACTACACATACCATTCTTCAAGACAAAAAGTACTTTTTCAAGTTAGAAAATAATGTTAACACAATATCAAATGCACCAAAGTTAATTGAAAGCTCTGGAAGAGCTTGTAATATTTTGCCAAACGATACAAAGTTCTATATAAGTGATGCACTCTATTCCAGTAAATCCGAGAGAAATTTGCTTCGCTTTAAAGATATTTGCTGCAATGGATTTCATATTTGAGATGATACAAGAAAATGGTAAAAAATATCTCTGCATAAATTCATTTTTATTTGGACAGAAGCAGATAAGAGAAAAACTGCTAGCACTACCATTTGGAATGTATTATGCATGCATAAAAACAAYTGAATAAAAAAATGTCACGAATCTAAAGTTCGTTGACATAAAAAAGTTTTATACTTTGGCATGATCTACTTGGACACCCTAGAACAACAATTATGAGTCGAATAATTAACAATACACAAGGGCATACTTTAAAGAACCAGAAGCTTTTTTTGCCAAATAATCTTTCATGTGTTGTGTGTTCGCAAGGCAAGTTAATTATTAGACCTTCCAGTATGAAGGTGAATATTGAATCTCTAAAAACTTTAGAAAGGATTCATGGAGATATATGTGGGCCACTACATCCACCATGTGGACCATTTTGATATTACATGCTTTTAATTGATGCCTCAGCAAGATGGCCCCATGTTTGCTTGCTTTCAACTAGAAATGCAACATTTTTTAAACTACTTGCTCAAATCACAAAATTAAGAGCTCAATTTCCATATTACGCAATCAAGAAAATACATCTTGATAATGCTGCAGGGTTTAGAACTCAAGCATTAGATGAATATTATGTATCAATTGAGATTGAAGTTGAACATTCAGTTACTCATATCCACGCACAAGATAGTTTAGCAGAATCTTTTATCAAACGACTCCGATTAATTACTAGATCATTACTTATGAGGTCAAACTCTTGACTTCTACTTGGGGTCATGCCATATTGCATGCTACAACATTGGTTCGAATAAGGCCAAATGCATATTATAACTATTCTCTATTACAACTTGTTTTTAGTGGAGAACTCGATGTTTCTCACCTTCGAGTCCTTGGTTGTATTGTGCAAGTACCAATTTCATCCCCTAACTTACCAAAGTGGATCCCCAGCGAAGACTTGGAATTTATGTTGGGTTTGATTCACGATCTATTGTTTGGTTCTTAGAACCATTAATAGGTGATTTGTTTATGGTAAGATTTGCAGATTGCCACTTTGATGAAATGAAATCCTAACTTTAGGAGGGACAAAACTATATCCCCAAAAATAACATGATCTTGCGTGGAAAGAAATAACTYCGTTTCACTTCGATTCCCACATTAATCAATGTTAACAAGAAGTTGAAATAATCATTCATCTGCAAAAACTGCAAATAAACTTCCAAATAAGTTTACAAAATCTTATATACCAGCAGAAATGTTCTTGCAGAAATTGGTGCCAAAATGTTAGAAAATTTTACAGTTTTCTTTTAAACAATTTGATACTTCTAAATATGATTTTATACTATTCTACTTCACTGGAATCTATGGAGTCTCCGATGAAGATAATGTTCGTTGGTCARCGCAGTGAGTCCGTTGGTCAGCCCAGGAGAGGTGGTCCTAGCAATAAGACGTGGTCCCGGCAAGGCTTCTGAAGAGTAATCTCTAAGATTACAGTAAGTAAAATTGTATTAAAATGATGTCTAGAGCATTAAATCTATTTAAGGGAAAATCTATAGAAAATTTTGAACTTAGATCTGAATCCGATCTTAATCCAGACTCTTCTGAAATTAATACAGTAGAATTAAACATAGCTAAGATAGAACAAGATTTGCATAACTGGAATATACCTAGAATTAATGTGTCCATGCATCTGAGGTTGGCTACGGCGGTATCTTAAAACAGAGACTACCAGATTCTACTACAGAACAATTGGTAAAATATCATTCAGGTATTTGGATTTCTTCTGAAAAGAACTATTCTACTATTAAAAAAGAGATTTTATCTATAATTTTATGTATTACGAAATTTCAAGATGATTTAATAAATAAAACATTTTTACTAAGAATTGATTCTAAATCAGCAAAAGATATTTTGGAAAAAGATGTCAAAAATTTAGTTTCTAAACAGATCTTTGCTAGATTGCAAGCTATTCTCTCTGTCTTTGAATTTACTATAGAATACATCAAAGGAAAAGATAACTCTTTACCAGATTATCTAACTCGTGAATTTTCACAGGCTAAGCATGAGTCGTAGTCAACCTTCGAGACCAAGAGCACCAACTCCCATACAATAGAATAGATTTTTAGCATTGACCAGCATACCTCCTTCTCCTATACAAACTCGATATGTAAACAAAAYAGTATCTACTGGAAAGAAATAACTACGTTTCACTTCGATTCCCACATTAATCAATGTTAACARGAAGTTGAAATAATCATTCATTTGCAAAAATTGCAAATCAACTTCCAAATAAGTTTACAAAATCTTATATACCAGCAGAAATGTTCCTGCAGAAATTGATGTCCTTGAAGAACAAGTTGCTATAGTCAATGAATCTATTCTAAAGATTATGTACCTTAAAARAGGAAGGTACAAGAGAAAAACCAACCAATAGTTCCAGAAGAACAAGTGAAAGAAAATATTGATCAATAAAATGAAAATAGTAAAGTTCCAGTGGAACAACAAATGTTCGAAAACAATGAAATATCCATAAATTACTCATTATCTCATAAAATGTAGGAGTGAGAAAATATTGTTATAGAAAATATCTTCTCATTTAATATGACTCTTGAGGTAATGAAAAATGAGGACCCTGAACCATAATCCGTTAAAAACTATCAAATAGAGATGATTGGCCTAAATGGAAAGAGGCCATACAAATAKAGTTCAATTCCTTAGAAAAATGAAAAGTGTCTGGACATGTAGTTCAAACTCCTGAAAATGTTATCCCCATAAGATACTCTTTCTACGAAAAAGAAACGAGAAAAATGAAATTACGAGATACAAAGCTGTAGCACAAGGTTTCTCTCAAAAACCAAGAATAGACTATAAGGAAACCTATTCTCTAGTAATAGACACTATCACATTTAGATTCTTAATAAATTTATTTGTATCACAAAAGCTTGATATGCGCCTTCTGAATGTAGTTACTGCGCATTGATATGGTTACTTGATAGTGATATAAATATATGAAAGTCCCTGAAGGATTTAAAGTGTCAGAAGCAAATTAGATTTGTCCCCATAATATGGTCTCAATCAAATTGTAAAGATCATTATATAGATTGAAAGAATCTGGATGGATCTGGTATAATCATTTTAGAGAATATTTGTTGAAAAGAGGACATAAAAATGATGATGTCTGCCCTTGTGTTTTCATAAAGAAAATATATATTAGATTTGCAATTATTGTAGTTTATGTTGATGATTTAAATTTAATTGGGACTTCTAAAGAGCTCAACATAACTGCAGAATACTTGAAAAATGAGTTTAAGATGAAGGATCTAAGAAAGACAAAAATTTTCCTTGGTTTGCAATTAAGCATTTTCCTAGAGGATTATTTGTTTATCAATCCACATATACAGAAAATGTTTTAAAGATATTCTATATAAACAATGCCCATCCATTGGCTTCACCTATGGTTGTTAGGTCACTTGAAGTTAGTAAAGATCCATTTTGCTCACTTGAAGATGTGTAAAATATTCTTGGTCTTGAAGTACTATACCTTAGTGCAATTAGTGCATTGACTTAGCTTGCAAATTGCAGTCAACCTGACATAGCCTTCTATATAAATCTCCTTGCAAGATATAGTTCTACACCTACTCAAAGACATTAGAATGACATTAAAAATGTCATTTGATACCTAAAGGGTAAAATAGTTATGGGGCTATATTATTCACAATAGCCTGAATGTTCTTCAGTGAGATATGCGATGCAGGATACCTCTCCGATCCACATAAAGTCAAATCTCAAACAGGCTACTTATTTACATGTGGAGGGACTAAAATATCATGGGAATCTGTTAAACAAACCCTAACAGCTACATCATCAAACCACTAAGAAATTATTGTAATCCTGAGGCAAGTTGAGAATGTGTATGGTTGAAGAATATGATGCGCCAAATCCAATTGTCTTGTGGAATAGCTTCAATAAAAGAGGGTCCAACTRTACTATATGAAGGCAATGCACAACATGTATTGCACAACTCAAAGGGGGCCACATCAAAGGAGATAGAACAAAGTATGTTTCTCCAAAGTTCTTTTACATGCACGAGCTTCAAAAAAGTCCYGACTTCGATTTTCGACAAATTTGCTCAAGTGATAATGTGGAAGACTTATTCACCAAATCGTTGCCAACATCAACATTAAGAAAGTTGATACATCATATTGAAATGCATCAACTTAAAGACATTCAGTGATTATAGGGAGTAGTTGCACTATTTTTCCTTCATTCCAGTTTTGTCCCACTGGGTTTTTCTAACAAGTTTTTAACGAGACAACAATTAAATTACTCCAACATCAACTGTATTCTTTTTTTTTTCTTWGTTTTCTTTATTTTTTCCACTAGATTTTCTCAAATAAATTTTTAGGAGGCAGTCATTGTATAGAATAGTCATTCAAGGGGRAGTGTTATAAATAATTATTGGTCAATGATTGTCCTATCCTTGAAACCTAGAAATACTAGGGTTTAACATCTATAAATAGAGGACTTTGGTAACATCACAGTTAATAATAATGAGTCTAGAGACAACTCTTTCTCCTCTTCCTTCTCTCTATAAACTTCTTTTCCCTTTACTCCTTGTATTATAACACATTTTAAAATGTTGATTTTCTACATTTTTTTAGATTTTTTAATGCAGAACGAGGCGTTATGTACCAAATGTGCATAGAGTTCAATGTCTCCGTGCCACGTGACATGCACTTTTTTTGCTTTTCTGCTTTTTTAAGGATTATGTTTTATTTTAAAAAAAATTTAAAGATTTGTGGTGAAAAAGTTTTAAAAGAATTAAAAACTTTAGCTTGCATGTTTATTAAATTTCAATTCCACATTCACTTAGTGATTTGCACCCCTATATGTGGACAAACCCTTTATACTTCATATGATAATATCCTACTAAGGAAATTAAATACAAACTAATTCAAATTTTAATGATTTTCCTACATAGGATAAAGTTTTAATGAAGTCTAGAGACTATCTCCACATGCGTGGGGGGGGGGGGGGGGGGGGGGAAGGAGACCATTCTCTACTTGCAGTGACGATTGGTGAAAAGTCGAAAAACGACAACAATGACTGCTTCTTCATATGTAATTTTCATTATCATTCCTCTCAAGTTTTAGCCCTTATGTAGGTGTGAAGGTGAGGATGATGGTCAATTTGATGGATATAATGTATTTCATCTCTACATTTAATATTTTGAAAAATAAATATGACATTTTAATTGGTCAAAATTTCGTTTATTGATACATTAATTCATCAAGGCGATGATTCAATTTCAATTGATTGAAACATCACCATTTTGACATTTTCACCACTTTAGACATATGAATTTAACATGGTCAAGGATGATTCTTTAATGTGCCATTCATTTGATTAAATAAAATATAAAAATTTAACTTTGTAAACTTTTCCACTTAAACTTGCACTTGTATTTTTATTTTCTTGGTATTAGCTGTATTTTTTTAATATTTAATTCTCTAGGAAGGTGCTAACACTGAGTCTTCCTCCAATATCTAATTTCATTTTGTTATATAAAAAGCTACTTTTGAATATTTGTTTTCGATCAAATTTTTTATTTAATATTATTAAGTAACCAACATTTACCAACTTTTATTGCCTTAAATATATAAAAGAATATCGATATAATTTAGTAAATAAAATAGAAAATTTTATGAAAACAAAAGTCGCATCCATTTATTCCCCGGGCTGGCCAACGTCCCCGTGCGAGTCCCCCACCACAGTCTCAACCCCTAGAAAGGCCGGCCCCATAAGCGAAGGAGGCTGTCTCAGGACATCTATTCGTGGGCCAGAAACGAGACCTGCAARCTGCGAACCCGGCGAGTCGGCCCAATATCCATTGCTAAATTAATAAGCGGATTAAGCACTATGTAATCGGTTCATTTCTGGAACACCTTTTCCTTTCCTTTTCTTCTGGTAAATTCAGGCACAGAAGAACAAAAAATGTTCCCGTTCTTCAGAAAACCCTGCAAGACAAAACCCTGATAGAAAATTTCCTTCCAATCAGAAAAGTATGTTGCGAAATCCTGCAGTTGGGAATTTTTCCAACCAACAACAACCCACAACTTCGGATACCACCATGACGGACCAGCAGCAGCAGCAGCAGCAGCAGCAGCAGCAACAGCAACGGCAACAGCAGCAACAGCAGCAGAATCAAAGAAACAACCCCTCTTCGTCTTCTTCTTCTTCAAGGGCTCAGCAGTTACACCCTGCTAGACCAGCCATCCTTGATCTCTTTAACCTTTACTTGGGAGTAAGTAAATATATAGAGTCAAGTGATTGTTTTTTTAATAATTCATGTAAATTTGATTTTGCCTCCCTGTTTTCTGGTTTACAGAAGAATGCATGTCAAAAATCCGATGACTCTGTCCGGGAGGCACCGTACGTAACACACCGTCTGGATTTCCTTTAGTTTTTCGTAGAATTTTGATTGCAATTAGTGCTTTTTCCATTTATGTGGTAATTTATTTGGAGGTCTCTAGTAATTCAAAACTTTTCAAATGCAAATTGTTGGTACATTATTACAAACATTTCTTTTTCTTTTTTTTTTTTTGGGGGGGGGGGGGGGGGCGGGTAAAGTCCTTGTTTTTCAGTTTTAGCTATTTTTTCTGCATTAGCTCATGTTGTTAGGATCAACTTCCTGAACAAGAGGGGTAGGGGCATATGATACAAAGAACACTTGACTTTTCTTTTTGAATTGAAATTCTTGGAATCCATATTCTAGTTTTACCTGATCAGAAACAGAGCAATTACATCTGCGTGTCATTTCAACTTATTAAATTTGTGTTGAATTCATACATATAAGAAAAAATTGAAGCAATAAACAYATTACATCTATCATTGACATTTAAAACCCTTCAACAAAATCTTTATTCTATTCTAACATAAGGAATATGCCACGGGAAGGTGATTCAGGCTTCGAAGTGGCAGGACCAAGATCTATTGCCTTACTTCTTTGCAGTGCACCATTTAAATTTCTATTCAGCAACACTCAGGAATACTATTTGTATTCATCGCCAACTGCAATTGAATCTATTTTAAAGATACTTTGATGGTTATCAGGATTTTAATATGTTTTAATAGTGTCATTAATGGAAGGAAGGATGTCAAGAGCCTATAACAGGAAATTCTGTGCAACTCTAGTTTATGATCTAATAACCCTTTGGTTCAGTTGAATCTTTTACCTTGTTTCAAATTGCTTCTATAGTCAAAGTGACTTTTCCACTTTAGAGCAATGTGTTCTAAAGGAATTCAACGAACTTATCCAATGAAAGAAGAAAACCTATAGATGTTTGAATAAGAATCCGTCCCATGAGAACATAATAAATTGGAAAAACACAAAAATGCTCTTCAATCTCCAATAACTGTAAATGATAGATTCTGAAATTTATGATTTGCAATAGCGAAAGGAACAACTTATAGCACTTTACTCACATTATAATGATGTGATCTAGGCCCTCATGTTTTGTTTCTTTCCAATACCACCAAAAGAGAAAATAAGAAAAGAAAATGCTTTTTGAGTACATCAGTACTGATTTTTGCACCTTTATTTTCAAGATCTGTTCTTTTCATTATGTTCAGTTGTTAAATGCTATTGCTTTCAAATTAACACATATATAAGCTTTTACTCACAAGAATAGTTCATGCACATGAACAAATTGAAATCGATTCTTGCAAATGTTACCCTAAAATATCTATAGGATTGCAGATTTTTTAATCACCCTCTTCTATCCATTTAGCTTCAGTATTATTTCTGGAAAGTATTTCTATGTATGTAACTTCTTAACTTAATAGCAAAAATTTATGATTTTGAGTGCTAACCAAATGATGAACAGGAACAAGACTCAGAAGCGCATTACAGCTCTTAATAGAGAGCTGCCACCACAGAATGAACAGTTTCTTTTAGATTTTGAGCAGCTAATCCGTCAATTTCCTGTAAGCAATAGTTTTCAAACTATTAGTGTTTGAAACCTTCTATCATTGGCCTAYGATAACTGATCCTTTCTTTTTTGTTTTTATGGCTCATCATTTCCAGGACCAAGATCAATTGCATGCTGTGACTGAATCTGTTCTTACTTTTCTGGTTATTCAGTGCAGCGGTCATGCACCTCGGGCAGAATTCCTCCTTTTTGCTTTACGCAGTCTCTCTAGCATAAGTTACATAAACTGGGATACCTTCTTGCCCTCTCTTCTTTCCTCTATTTCTTCTGCAGAGATGTTGGTTGGCCAGGGGAGTCAACCCGTAGCAGCAGTAACTTCTACTACTTCAGCTCAGTCAGGGATGTTGCCATCTTCCAGTGCATTATCCAACACCTCCAATTTTCAGTCATCAACTCCTGCATCTCCGCTGCCTTCTGTTCATGGCATTGGGTCCCCTCAGTCAGCAGCTGAACCATCATCGTGTGCAACTTTATCACCTATAAAGTCACCTGATGGGATCACGGGCCAACAATCAATATCAAGACTAACCTTATTGACAAGGGCTAATGCTATAAGCTGTCTGCGTCAGCTGTGTTGCAAGATAATTTTAATTGGCCTTGATTATACCCTAAAGCCAGCCACATATGCTGACATTTTGTATCATATGTTGAACTGGCTTGTTAATTGGGACCAAAAACAACAAGGAGTAGATGAATTTGACAGTGCAAAATACTATAAACCTGACAAAGCACTATTTGAATGGCTGCACAGAAGTTTAGATGTGATATGGTKGTTGGTTGAGGATGACAAATGCCATGTACCTTTTTATGAACTTATGCGCAGTAACTTGCAGTTTATAGAAAATATTCCAGATGATGAAGCACTATTCACACTTATTTTGGAGATCCACAGAAGACGAGATATGATGGCCATGCACATGCAAATGTTGGATCAACATCTTCACTGCCCTACATTTGGAACTCCTCGGCTTTTGCCTCAGGCCACCAATAACATGTCTGGTGAATCAGTGACTAACATGAGATATCCACCCATTACATACCCGAGYGTTCTTGGGGAACCTCTACATGGAGAGGTAATGATAGTCTCTGGGCCATACTGGAAAATTTTGGTTTTAAGTTACTTAATTGCAATTGAAAGATCTTTGAGATATTGTCAAGAACCTTGACACTTTTTGATTAGGTCAAAGAGTGGGAGGAAAGGAGGGTGTTTTATTTACATTTTTTTGGGGAGTGTTCTGGGGGAACCTCTACATGGAGAGGTAATGATATTTCTGGTCCATACTGGAAAAATTTGGTTTTAAATTATTTGCTTTTCAATTGAAAGATCTTTGAGGTATTGTCAAGCACTTTGACGCTCTTTGGTTAGGTTAAAGAGTGGGAAGAAAGGAGG